>VZSZ01008122.1:75003-89611 GCA_013398815.1 Ibidorhyncha struthersii
GGGGGGAAAAAAAGAGCTTCCTGACTTGTTATTCCATTACCCAAATCTGGAAATGTAATCATATTAGTTCAGCTGCATTAACACAACAAAAAACCCCAACAAAAACTGTCTTAAAGATTGAACTGACCTCCAAGGGGCCAAGAGAAAGGAGAACAAAAGTCAGAAACCTGTGGCAACCAGCTTCCCCTGCAAGCACCACGGCCAGCCCGGCACCCAAGTGATCCTCCGAAGAGAGATTCACAGAGGCAGAGGATGTGAAATACTCAGGATCTGAAGTGATTTTTAAGGTTTTTTTTTTGCCAGGTAGGTGAAGCAAAAGGTCACCAAGAGCCCTGTGAGCACACCCAGCTCAGCAACGTAATGCTGAGCTTGTTACACAGCTTAAGTCAGTTTAAACGTACCTCAGACGAGGAGAAAAATCCAGCCTCCAGCTGAGCAGACCGTCCAGGCAGCTCTTAGGGACCATGGGGACACGCTGCCATGGACCCAGCCACAGCACAGCTCCTAAACCATCTTTTCTTCCAGCAGCCCAGGCAGCAGCGAGACGCCACCGCTCCTGCTTTGGGGTGGCCATGGAACGCCACCGCACGCTGCTGGAGAAGCGACGGCCACAGAGAAACCACAGCCCTGTCTGGGAAGGGGCTTGGAGCTGTCACCACTCCAACAAATTAAAAATAAAAAGCCAAAAAGCTTCAGCCCCCAGCTTGGAACCCATGGCCGGGGGACTTTTAGCAAAGCCCTGTATGTCAGGAGAGAATCTGAGGCTCATGTGCGCAAACCCTGTCCGATGGCAGGCTGGGAAAACGACGCGAATAACCCTCACCACGCTCCTGCCGCAGAGGCAATGGCGACTCAGCCTTCACAGATGGGCAGTTGACTCGTCTTTTGAAAGAAAAGGTGCTGGTCGATACTGAAGTCTTATTTTAAGTCACCAAAGGAGATTACAAACCTACGAGGAGAGAGCAGCCGTGGCTGAAACCCAGAAGCGCAGGGAGGCTCGGCAGCAGGCTCGTATCCTTGGCCACCAGCAGACCCGCCACTGAAAATGTGTTGCTAATCCCTGTCCTTCGGGGAGCTGGAGCTGCTGTACTTCAGAGGGTGCAGGAATGACCACCCAGCCAGACGAGTTCACTTAAGGTTTTAGAGTAAAGGTGTGAATACTTTGAACCATGGTACAAGAAAGAAAGGAAGCTTGCTTTAATTTTTTTTAAGAAGGAAAATAAAAACCCCAACCGAACCAAAAAACCCAACCACATGCGATAGGGGAGGCACATCCACCTTCCCACAGCCTCTCGGGCCATTCATCATTTGGATAAAATCCAGTTTCACATTGAAATTCAGCTGGACTTTCAAATGCAAATATGAGGAGAAGAGCAACATATGGTAGAGGTTAGTACGTATTTTTCCTAATTAAATGGCATACTGCTGTTTTGTATAACAATGTTAACGGGGCATTAAGAAGAAGCCTTTGGAAGACAGACCACCTCACTTTAAAAAAAAAAAAAGACCCAGAAAGCAGAAGGGGCCCAGGAGCTCCCCGCCCTCTGAGGAATGGTCACACACACATCACCACAAGGACGGGTCCTGTCCCTTGTCACAAGCCAAGCCACCTGTCCCCCCCGGGTTGAGCAGGATGAGGCAGAAACGCAAGAGAGGGGACTGGCAACACCAGTGTCCTCCAAGGCTCGTCCTGCAGGAGTTTGGCTGGGTTTCTTTCAGGCCAGGGCCATGACGGGTTGTCCCCTGGGGCACTCCTGGATGCCACCACGTCTGTGACAAAAGAACACAGTGACAGAGACCTGGGAGGGCTTTTGGAGGGGGAAAAACCTCACCAATTCCTCGTCCCCAAGGGCCAAGGATGAAGGGTGGGCAGAAGATGCTTCAAAACACTGAGAAGGAGCGGAACAGCTCTGCCTTGAGTGGTGGCCAGCAAGCTCCGGCCAGCCGCCACCAAACCTGCTGCCCGCCAGCTCCCAGGAGAGGTGAGAGCTGCCACCAAAGGAGACCCCTACGGCTCATTGGCCATCCTCACCACCCTGCAGACAGGACATGGGCAGTGTCACCTGCTTTCCTGGAAGGTTCTTCCCCTTTAGGACGGACCAAGGTTATGTAGACGACTGTCTTTTGCCCTGCTTGGTATGAAAGACCCACCTCCACAGGCATAGCGGGTGCTGGAAGCTGCCCTTCTCCAGCCTGGTGCCCAGATGCTCTGAAACGAGGCCTGTTTACTTATTTTCAGTCCCTGTCTAACCATGAAGACTCTCCTGCTAGAAAAAGCTTATGCCACATTAACTTCACCTCCCTCTTGCTCCTGACGCAATCTCCAGCTAAATTTAGAGGAAGACGTTGCCTGAGGTCACTTTGGAGGTGGGGATGCGCTTCTCAGGGTTAACAGGCAGATGGACAGTATTTTTTTAGATTTTTCTCCCTGCTGGCTTTGGAGCTCGGCTACCTGGGGAGTTAATTGAAAAATTCAAGATTTAAAAACAGGGGGGGCAGATGTCCTGGACTGCCTCTTTCCCTCCTTTAGTGGGGGAGCAAGGCACTGTGAAGACATCCTCCCTCCAGAAACATTAATCACGGCAGTGAGAAGAGCACCAAAACAGCCACTACAAAATTTCTCAAAGGCCAAATGAAGAAATCTTCACTCACGGTTCAGCTTTTTCCTCTTCTGCCATTTCTTCACATGTATTTCCACCCTGCAAAGCCACCCAGGACAGGCAAACCCAGAATCTCTATAACGAGATGGCAAAAATACCATCCTACATCTTACATCCTACCCTAAACCCAGGTTGAATTGATTTTAAGATGGCAAAGACACAGCGGCTGCTCCTGCGGCATCCCAGAGAGGACAGACCCCGGAGAGCTGCCGGCACGAGTCTTGTCTGGCTGTTCGGCTCCAGTGGTTGGATCCTCCAGCACAAACACTGCGACAAACCCTGGGGCCCAACAGCGTCTTCAGATGCCACTTCCACTTTGGATGGGGAGGTTGGCCCGGTCCTAACTCCCCCAGGACACATGTCCCCCCAGAATCAGCTTGCTGCTGCCAGCCGTGCCACCACTGCCAGACGTACACATTTCGGTGCCATGAGAGCTCTGTGCCCAGCTTGCCTTAAGTGATCTCCAGTCCTCAGTGCTCGCTGTGCTCCCAGTCCCCCATACAATTACGCATTCAGCACCACAATATATTTCACACTGTATTTCATGCCTCATTTGGCAACAAAATTAATTAAACTTTAAGTCAACACTGAAGGAGCGCAGTACCTTTCTTCCCTCCGTGGCATATATAACTCAATTTGTTTAAGCTAATGCGCTAATCAAGACTTGCAAAGTATTTGGGGACCTTCTGGCAGAAGGGCCTCTGAAGCATGCAGCGAGATGCTCTCCGCATTGGATGGGCTCCGCTGGGATGTCCAGCAGTGACACAAGCATCAACCCACTGACCAAAGGCTGTCTGCAACCACCCCATGGAGAAGCCCCACGTTGTGAAAACACCATCCCTCCCCCAACAGTGCTGCTCACCAAAGAGTGCCTACATTCAGGCCAGCACATCATCGTCGGGTTTTTTGCAGCCTCTGAGCTGCCCACCAGCTATGCTATCCACAGGGACTTGGACAGGCTGGAAAGGCGGGCCCATGCCAACCTCATGGGCTTCAACAAGGCCAAGTGCAAGGTCCTGCACATGGGTCAGGGCAATCCCACGCACAAATCCAGACTGGTCAGAGAATGGCTGGAAAGCAGCCCTGAGGAGAAAGGCTTGGGGGTGTCAGTGGGTGAGGAGCTCCCCAGGAGCCACCAACGTGTGCTGGCAGCCCAGAAAGCCCCCGGCATCCCGGGCTGCATCCCCAGCAGCGTGGCCAGCAGGGCGAGGGGGGGGGATTCTGCCCCTCTGCTGCGCTCTGGGGAGACCCCCCTGCAGTGCTGCCTCCAGCTCGGGGGGTCACAACAGCAGAAGGACATGGAGCTGCTGGAGCGGGGCCAGAGGAGGCCCCGGAGATGCTGTGAGGGCTGGAGCCCCTCTGCTGGGAGGACAGGCTGAGAGAGTTGGGGGGGTTCAGCCTGGAGAGGAGAAGGCTCCAGGGAGACCTCAGAGCCCCTTCCAGTGCCTAAAGGGGCTCCAGGAGATCTGGGGAGGGACTCTTGATCGGGGAGGGGAGCCATGGGACGAGGGGGGATGGTTTGACACTGAAGACTGAGATGAGATATTCGGAAGACATTCTTTCCTGTGAGGGTGGTGAGGCAGTGGCCCAGGTTGCCCCATCCCTGGAGGTGCTCAAGGCCAGGTTGGACGGTGCTTGGAGCAACCTGGGCTGGGGGGAGGTGTCCCTGCCCGGGGCAGGGGGTGGAACTGGATGATCATTAAGGTCCCTTACAGTTCTAACCATTCTATTATTCTATGATTCTATAGCTGGGAATCATGACACCAAATGAGTCACCGCCCATCCTCACCTCCTAGGTTGATCAGGTTCAGGCAACTGCACGTATCCAGCTGGGCTGGTGGCCCCAGGATGTTCTGGGGAAGCCCCAGCACCCAGTCCCGATGTTGCCCAG
Organism: Ibidorhyncha struthersii; assembly: GCA_013398815.1. Lineage (NCBI taxonomy): Eukaryota > Metazoa > Chordata > Aves > Charadriiformes > Charadriidae > Ibidorhyncha > Ibidorhyncha struthersii. Next base: position 79,555 of record VZSZ01008122.1, read on the forward strand.
GTCCCTTGTCCTTACTACACAGGAACAGTCGGGCGAGCCGGTGCTCCTCCCTGCCAGCCCCTTGCTGTGCTCCTGGGATTTCTTAGCTATTTGGAGGAGCTGGGAGAGGGCAGGATAATCCCAACCTACGCAGCCGGGAATCCGAGAGGCAGATGTGGGCAAACTTTTTGGCATAACTGAGACAGCTGCATCAGCTGCATGTCCAACACTGGCCCACCACTCGGCAGTCCTCCGTGCAATGGAGAGGGTGCTGGGCAGCTGTCAGCGTGCGGGCAGGCGAACCCCTCCGCTCCTGTGGCTGGAGCAGGTAAAACAGGCTGAGCAGAAGCAGCGAGCGCCAAGACAAAAGAGAAACAACAGCCAGCAAGCAGCGACCTGGGGTTCTCCCTGCACCGCGGGGGAGAGGTACCCAACCTGCTCCCAGGAGTGCAGCGCGTTTTTCAGGCACAGCCTGGCTCACACCACTCCCGGGGCAGGTTTCCAGCCCATGCAGGCACATCAGCCCCGCTCCCGCAGTTAGCTAATTGCACCATGCTGCTGCCAATGGGCAGATCAGCCCAGATGGGACATTCATCTCGTGTCACGCTCCTGTACGAGGGGACGGGGTGTTTCCCACAAGGGCTTCACCTGCCCATCGAGTTTAGCCGACAGGCTCTTCTCGTGCTCTCGGGTCTGCGGTGCAAAGCGCTCAGGAAACAGAGATGACCACAGGGAGGCTTGTATCAAAATGTCCTTCTTTCAGCTAAAGTGGTGGATCACCATCACCTTCCTGCTTGTGAAAGCGTCGCTTGCAAATAACATCATTATCCAGTTGGGTTCAGAGTCTGCTCTTATGTTAGAAAAGCATTGAAAATATCACCTTTATTGGCGATTTTGGGCACTAGCGAGCAGAGACGATGCATTTATAGCATTCCTCAGCTGTCTTAACACTGGAGACTGCAGTGTCAGTTTAGAGGTGAGGCCATACACAGTAATAAAATAGCACTATGCATTAAATCCATCCCCTTAAGACACCCATTTGCTGTCTCAAACTAAAAAAAAAAAAAAAAAAATCCAATTTGAGTTTCACTGTATATAAACATTAACAATGGAGCTGCCATAGGCAGTGACTGGTCACACGTGGGACACGTGCTGGAGTAGGGCACCCTACAGAGCATGCAGAATTTGAAATTAGCAGCAGCGAGGTCCAGCAGAAACGCCTGCCAGACCTGCTGGGCCCCTTCCAAAGCCATCTCTCCCCTTTGGAAAGGGCACAACAAGCGTGCAGGGCCTCGAGCCGGGACACTGAGCCAAAGACAAACAATTCAAATCTCAGCCCCACACCAACACGCGCCGCTCAGGCAGTCCTGCGCGAGCAGGATTCGAGGTGGGCTGAGGCAGAGCTGCTGCATCCCAGCACCATACCTCACGGGTGCTGCCCTCCAGAAGATCATCTGTAAGGAGAGGACAGCCGTATGAAGAAGGCAACGGCATTGGGCGTGCAATTAATACGCAACCAGCTCCTCTTATTAGAAGGAAAGCAGGTGCTTGGGCTCGTACACGTTCTTTTGAAACACAGAAGGTTCACTCCTAGCCCAGCTTCGTGCCAGCCTTAATCCAGGCGAGGCACGTGATTTTTACATAAGATACACTCATCTCCCCACAACCCCTCGAGCAGGCACAGTTACACTAGGACTGAATTGCCTCACCAAGGGAAGGAAAAAGCTCTGCCAGCAGGAGATAGCTGTACTGCTTTAGCTCTTCTGGCAAAGTTAAAACTGTGTACTTAAACAAGGTCTGTGTCAAATTTGCAGTTTCTAAACAAAAGCTGTCACTTATCTCAGTGCAGCTTCAGCTCTGGCACCCCCAACATTCCCCATGCTCTTTCCTAGTTCAAAATCCTCAAATCCAGTCAGGAAGGCTCTTCCCCATGGTGAGAGAACAAAAAGAAACCAACCCCCAAACCCCCCAAAAAAACCCTCTTCCCTGAAAATCTGCACCCTTTCACCCCCTGAAGTTAAGCACGCACCAAGACAAGGACCGGGTTATATTTGCCTCTCCCCAGCTGCTGGAGAAGCACTGAGCTGCTGGCAGAGCATCCCCAACCACCCGAGCAGCATGGTCACCCTTCTCCTGCTCTTCCCAGGCTCACTCCTCGCGTGTCCGTTAGAGACCAGCTGTGTCTCTGGCAGGACACCCTCGCTCTCACACCTCACCAGAAAATTCAAGGAGAAAAAATAAATTTGAAGAGAGGTAATGGAGAGAGAAAGGGAGAGAGAAAAAGGAAGGCCTTCATGTTTCAACCTCACCGTAAAGGTGCAGGAGAAACAGCCACCCAGGCAGGAAGCCCTGGGAGCAGGAACAGGAGGACCAGGTATGTAACTGGGGTGTGATGCTGGATTAAGGGAAACAGGCGTGAAGATCTTCCCCTGCCATTTGTTCCCCCACGCTTGCGATTTCCTGCTGACCCACGTTCCCTGCCCCTAACTTTCGGGCCCTCCAAGCCTTTTCTTCCAAACCTGCTTTCTGTATCCTGGTTAACGGGACCCACCCCCCAGGAAAAACAGGGAGCAGAAAGGGGAGATCAGACATCAGGAAGAACTTCTTGCCTGTGAAGGTGGTGAGGCAGTGGCCCAGGTTGCCCCGAGAAGCTGTGGTTGCCCCATCCCTGGAGGTGTTCAAGGCCAGGTTGGACGGGGCTTGGAGCAACCTGGGCTGGGGGGAGGTGTCTCTGCCCAGGGCAAGGGGTGGAACAGGATGAGCTTTAAGGCGCCCTTCCAACCCCAACCAGTCTATGAAGGAGAACAGGAGCTTCCCAAAGGCAGAGACAAAACCAAAGCCGTTTAACACACCTGACTAGCACGTGGGAGTCGAACTTCACTGCAAGTCCTCCAGGCTTTGTTACTGGCAAAGTTGGGACTGCGGCACTGCAATACCCTTAGCACGCCGGCAGCGTCCTCCTACACCCCAGGAGAGGGCTCTGCCGGTGGCAGGAATGGAAATGTTCAAGCAGCGGAGGGTGACCGGGATTGTCTCTTTCCAGGCTAAAAAGACCTCAGAGCTTTGCAAGCTTGGCCTGTCCATGACAGGCATTTTTTTTTAAAAAAAAAAAAAAAACCTTAATAACAGCTAAAAAGTAATTTTTACTTCGAAATAAATGGTCATGCAAGTAGGCAGGCAAGTAAATTTTTCTGCTTTGCCTTTTTTGTTGTGGTGGCTTTGTGTTTAGTGACAGTTTTGCAAGCCTGCTGTAGGGGCACGCATGCAACCGCAACATAAACAAGCAGCCTGAAGTACGTACTTTAATGGAAAGTGCCAGTTTTAAATATCAAGTCACATATTGCGCACCTCATGTCTGCCTTTCATCATCTATCAAAATAGCAAGCAAAGACCATCACTCCCACTTCAGCATAAGCAAAACATGTGGGAACGAGAGGCAGTTAGTAGGAAAACGTGATACATCCTTACTAATAAAAGCTCCTGTTTTCCTCACTATGGTAAATAGTTGCGAATGCTATTCTGCAGCCTGAAACTCAATTGCTGACAGCATGGCGACAGAAACGCTGCGCTTAGCTCTTCGCAACTCTCTGATTTCGATGGTTTTACTGCAGACTCCCCAGCCGGGGGCTCGGCAAGCAAAGGGGAGAGCCCAGCGCCTGGCCGGGGCACCCGATCCCCCTCCCCACCTTGGAGCTTCCTAGTGCCGGGCTGCACACATGCAAAGTAATTAAATCTTCAAACAGCTCACCCATAGCACCAATTAAAGAGACAACCTCATCTTTCAGAGGATTTATGACTTTCAGCGCTGTTGCCACAGGTATCCAAGTTTGAACAGCGTTTAAAGCAGGCTTTCAAAGGGGATACAGACTCACCCACCTCCAGGGAGAATGCATTTACTTTGTTCAGGAGACTATAACTTAAAACTTGTTACATGCATCAGCTTGTAACTCTTTGAAAAACTCCCCGGTTAGCCACCTTCAGATGTATTTTATGAACTTGCCCCGATCAAAGCAATTCCCTCAACAAGGAGCCTCATCTCACGAGCAAAAAAAGCACCGAACAAATTTTGGGGGTGGAAATCACAGCACAGACCGGGAGGGGACTCTCCCTTCCAAACCCACCTAAGCCATCTCAAACAAGGGAGCTCCCTTCAGCACAAAGCAAGAAGGAAAAGACATTTCATGGTGAATTTACTTACTCAAAAGGGAAGAAGAGGAAAAAAATAAAAGCTACTTTTTTAGCAGAGCTTTTATTTGTCACGAGCAGAATCACCTGTCAGCAGGAGACCACCTGAGCTCCCGTTTCGACAGGACACCATCCTGGCACCCTGCACCATTCCCGATGCGAAGGGGCAAGGGTTGGAGGCTCTCCGTATTAATCGCAGATGCATAAGCCCTGCTCCTGAGCTGCGGTACCTCGCACATCTATTTCCCTCCGTTTTCTTTCCCCGCTCTGCCAAGCCCCAACTCATTTGCTGCATCTGGCACGCACTGACCCTGCCGAAAACTCAGCAGCCACGAGGTGACGGCAATGCCACGGCCCGGGCTAGGAAGAGACAATAAAACTTATTTGCCTCCTGCCACTCCTACTGTCTTAACGTCAATTAAAAATGGTTATTTCCATGTGAAATTTAGCACGCGCAGTTTCCTGCTAGAGGCACAGTTTAATTAAACGCACTGGGAGGGAGCTCGTTTCTGATCAGATTAGTCATTTATGAACTATGACATGGGGGGACGATGCAGGACACGGTTTTAAATGTTTTGCTACTGCAAGTAATAAACAAACAGTTTGGCGAGGGGAGGACGAAACCGCAGCCTTCTAGGACCCGGACAATAGGCATCCACTGAGCGTCCCGGCTAAAATAAACCACCAGCAGCAAATGACACGGCTCACGCTGGAAAACACTGGTTGCAGCTCAAAGCCCCAGGAAGACCAACTTCCCCGCGGTGACCTATATGTGCTATAAATGCTGCAGACAGGGTCTGGATGACGTCAGCTCCATCCTAGTGGCAATTGTTGGGTTTCGCCTTGCCAAGAAAACGCAAAGCGGAGGTGCTGAATTGTCCATGCGGCGGGGTAGCTAAACCAGTTCCTCCCTGGTGCATTTAAGGACAGAAATGAGGGAAACAGCGGCAGAGCTTAAAATAAAACCAGGAGACAAATATAAAAGCAAAGGGATCTCAAAGCGGGAGGGCTTGCATTAACACTTTGAATTTTCCTGGCCTTGGAGGGAGAAATGGGTTCCCCTTTGCAAAGGGACCACCCGCGCAAGCACCAGCAGCTTGGCTGGGGCAATTATTAATTGGGATTTGAATTCCGGGCAATTTTACCATTGCGATTTTCTAGTAGCACTGTTTCAAATGACTGCGCTACCTTATTTAGCAGCTGGATTTTGGAAGCAAGAACCTTGTGTCTTGGCAAGCGGGGCATTCCGGCTGGGAGTCAGCAGGGTCACCGCCTCGCTCCCTCCGCTCCCAGCCTCCCCTGGGGAGGGAAGAGCCTGGAGTTAACAGCTCCGCTGGAGGGGGGAAAAAATAAAAGCTACATACTGTCCCAGGATTTCCCCGAGAAGGAGGAGGGAGATGAAAAGTGGGAGGCCACGAATTCACATGTCCAAGGGTGGGCAGAAGCACGGAATGATTTCTCTGGCACAATGGTTTATTATCTTGGGGTTACTACAACAACCCCACATATGACATACTGGTGCTATGGCGCACACTACTGAGCAAATTGGTGTCTGCTTCTCCTTTCCGGGCAGGGGGACGGCAGTGCAGGGGAAACGTTGCGCTACCTTTATCAGGGGTACGGGACGCCGACTGAACACGAGGGTTTGAAAAACATGAGCCCCACTGAAGACGAAACCTAGGCCTGCCTGCAAGGCAAGAAGATTTAGGGAGCTAATCTCCAGGTCCAGATTACGGCGTGGCTGCAAGGCGCTCTGCTCCCTCAGCAAGTCCAGGTCCCCAAATCCAAGGACCATCTGCTCTCCACCCTCTGACCACATCGGGGTCGGTGACAAGTCGACTTCAAATCAAATTTTGAGCCGGATGGCTGGCTACGCCTTTGGGGATGGACTAGTATCTGATTGTACCTTGCTGTCAATTAGTGAATTAAGCTAAACCAACATCAGCAAACTATGAAAACAACTACCGGCCACTATCTGCGACCTAGTTTAGACACCATGGATCCTTCTAACAGACGCGGTGCACCCCTGTGCATGGCATATCTCCTTAACGTCTTACTGTAGTTATTCACCCCACCAGCAAAAGTCCATCGTCAAGCGTTCAGGACCAGAGAGAAGCCACAGAGCCGACACGCAAAGCAAACATGCCCCCTGCTCTCCAAAGGAGAGGCCGAGAATGACGGGCCAAGGGATAACTCCGCTGCTGGAGCAAAAAGGCTTCCCCAAAACCAAGCCACGAGCTGTGTTTCCAACCTGGGATGCCGAATGCAGGACGAAAGCCGCCACAGAGCCCCAAGCCCGGGACAGCAGCAATTGTGCAACGGCCGTCAGTGAAGTTGTATAACACCAGTCCTCTGTTTTTATGAACTGCTCACAGCCAGACTCCAAAAAGCAGCAGCCCAGAGGAAGGGTGGTGTCAACATTACCTTTCACTCACCCGAAAGAAAAGAAAGGGGGGGGCAGGGAGGATGGTGGAGAATAAAAGATTTGGTGTCATTTTGGCTCCTGCGCAGCCAAGCGGAGGGGGGGTCCGGTCGCTGTGCTGGCTGTACCGCAGAGCCCTGCTCACAGCCTCTCCTTGCTGGCCAGCACTATAAACCCAGCAGCCAAGCTGGCCTCCGAGCAGGAAACAAATGAATGCGAGCTTACTCCATTACTATTCTCTCACCAGCGCATCTTTTCTGGATTATTTTAACAGCAAAAAATCACACTCACTGGAGAGATCTGCTTTCATCTGGGTTAACCCAAGAGTTTTCTCCCCTCAAATTTCCTCCAGCGCCCACTCAACAGCTACCCTCCATGTAAAAACATTCGCTCAAAACCATCTTGACATGCAGCTAAACAGCCCAATCTGAAAGCATCCAACTTCCCTGGCCAAAAAGGGCAGGAGCAGGGCAGGGCAGAGCACAACCCTCGCGTCCTGCTTCTGCCCCACAGAACACGCCGGCATCAATGGGGATGGCATCCCCATCCCTGGAGGTGTTCAAGGCCAGGTTGGACGGGGCTTGGAGCAACCAGGGCTGGTGGGAGGTGTCCCTGCCCAGGGCGGGGGGGGTCGGAACTTCAGGTAATCTTTAAGGTCCCTTCCAACCCAAACCAGTCTATGAGTCTATGACCAAAGCTGAGATCCAGAAATCCCACCCCGGAATGCTGTCCCATGTCAGGGCACAGATGTTCCACCTGGCCAGGAGTTTCCCTGGACAGTCTGAGTCGGTGCAGGGTAAAGAAGGTCAAGTTTTAACCATCCACAAAGCGTCAGCATGTTTCAGCAAGAAGGACAAATTAACTGAACTTCCTGCATGCCAGGGGCCGCAGCGAGCCTTGCACAGAGCGGCTTCCCTGGGCATCAAACGCCTGGCACAGCACCGCGCCATCCACCCGGCCGGGGAATTCTCTGCTTCAGCCTCAAATTAACCGGCATCGCGTTTCCCAGTCAGACATGAAAAGCTACGTGCCCTTCAGAGAGTCTCCTATCACAGCCGGATCGCCAGCCCACTCCTCCCCGCAGGCGCACTGCTCCCAAAGCTCTTTGATGTCAGCACCCCTGGCCCCTCCTCGGCAGCCGGGCCAGCAGGGATGGATGTGGACACTCGGCACTTCTGGGGAGCGGGGCCAGCAGCTGGCTTCAGGGAGACACTGCGGCATGGCGGGACAGGCAAGGCTCTGCCTGACAGCACCCCAAAACTGCAGCGGGGTCCAGCTCGGAGGCTGGTGAACCAGCTCCAGCCATCCTTGCTGCCCACCTCCCTGGAGGCATCTGGTCAGGGGGGCTTTGCCAAGGTCCCTCTGGGAGTGCCAAGATGCCACCCAACAGCAGGGAGGGGCTGAACAGAGCAGACACCCAAACTGCACCAGAGTCTCCCTTTGGGCAGTCCCAGGAATTAACCACCACTACCAGCACCACCGTGTTTCGTGGTGACGTAGAACAAAAGTCTCCCAGGGCGTGCATCTGCAGACACGCATTCCTCTGTGCAACTTAAGAGAACAGCGTTGATTGTCTGCTCTCAGGCTGCTTCAATCGGAGAGGTGAGACAACAACCTTCAGCTCAGGTAGTGACTTCTTAATTGGAGACAGATCAGCAAGAGCAGCTTTGACTACCCGGAGACCCCAGGAGCAACAAGAAAATCATCCAAATAGAAGCAGACCACCACCAGAAAAATACATAACACAGAATTACAGAAACCCCTCCTTTTGGGTCTCTGGAAGCAAACACAAATTTATTGCAAGAAACATAACGGCGTTAAGAAAAAAAAAAATTAAGATGACAGTACCTGATCCTCCAAACTGAGTGCTCGCTAGGGTCGTGGGTCTGTTTTTTCCATTAGCCACTGGCAGGGGAAACATCTAGAAAAACAAGAAGATGAGAGAGAAGGGAAGAGAAAAGAGATTTCAGTATGTTAGTTTTACTGTGCTGCTGCAAAGGGGGTCAGATTGGGCAGGCAGGGGGGGAGGAAAGGGGGAAGAGAAGCAATTTATTGATGCAAAAAACTTTCCTCCCCTTGTGTCCCTGCTACATAGATCAGCTGCAGGAGGGACGGGAGAGCAGCGCAGCTGTGCGCTAATATACACACACATTCCTATGTGCATAAACTCCTCCTGTGTACACAGCGTGTCTGGTTCCTTAGGTGCAACTGAAAACCATCCAAAAAGCATCATCGCTGTGGTCAAAACCAACAGTTTCTTCCCTAACTTATTCACCAAGGCCCAGACTAGAGGCTACCCATGGGGCCATGGAGAAAGGCTGACTCCATTCATAAAAAGCTAGCAGGAAAACGACAGCACGCAGGAAAGCTCGGTTTATCCCTCAACGCCCCAGCACCCACAGTGGTCTGGGTCTCATCCCGTGTCTCCTGGGGCTGGCATGGGCAGAGATGCCAAAGCCACACACACCAGCGATGCTGGACCTCGGTGCACAAAGGCTCACGGCAGCTCTCGGAGGGACAAACCCTCCAGCCTCACGGAGCAGCACCAGGAGCTAACACAGCCCTGGGGTCCAGTGGGAGAAGCTGTGCCAAGGGCAAAGGTATTTAACTTACGATTAGAAAGATTAACGTCTTTTACAGTATCGGTCATTCTGGCTACTTGTTTACTATACTGCTGCAGATTCAGGATCACAACTTATCTTCCCCTGCTAGGGAGCTTCCTCCAAAATACTGCATACCCCGTCAGCTAACCTGTATAAATATTTTTAATATAAGTTTGTAGGGTTTCAGAAGCTGTTATTTAAAAATTTATATGCACCTGCGTGCAGCAGAAAAGAAAACTAATTCTTCTCCACACAAATGGAGCTCCAGCCAATAAAACAACTGGTGGGAAAACGCTTAGTGAATTAACATTTTAATATCCTTTTACTACTCAACTCAAGATACTTTCACCACTAAGTTATTTGAATTTTTATTATTTTTAGCTTCGCAATGTCTGAGTAACTCAAAAGTTTAATGCTTTGAAGATTAAACAACATAATGGCACAAGAGCCTACAGAAATGCAGCGTTTCATGCCCTGACATAGCTGATGTCTGGCTGTGGTCAGAAACATTCCTTCGTACAAAACCGTCTGCCCAGCTTTGTTTTCACAAATGCTGGGGAGAAAAAGAAAAAAACACAGTTAAATGTGGTAGAGATGCAAACAGAGCAGTTAAGAAACCAACTGCCATTCAAAAGAAGGCAAATTTGGGATCATATATACGGATGTGCACATGCACGTCATGTATATGTTATATATATGGATTTAAATAAAGGTATAAACAGTGTTTAAGTATGCAGCATGCGTGTGGACAACCACTCCCGCCGGCAGCCAGCCTGCAGACACCTGCCTGCCTTCAGTATCACTCCTGGCCGTAACCACACTCTCCCCATACCCTCCCGGCAGCCAGAGGACAGGCCAGGGGGCTGCT
>VZSZ01008123.1:246-48309 GCA_013398815.1 Ibidorhyncha struthersii
GAGCGGGGAGGCCCGTCCTTCAGCCTGCCCTCTGACCTCCAGGTGAGGAACCCGTCGGCTGGGGGCTGAGAGGGGTTTTGCGCGGAGTTTCTAAAGCGTTTGGGAATTTGCCCCGTAGAATGGGTCGGCTGGCTCTTACGCTTGGGTCTTTGAAGCATCCTAAGGCTGTTCGGGCCCCGATGCCCCATTGGGACCACTGGGTTTTACTGCACGTCAGCTCAGCTGCAGTTGTGAGCGTGTCAGCCTCCAGATCCTGGATGCAGAAGTCTGTTAGGGTGGCTGGAAAAGGCTCTGTACGCTGGCCTCTCCATCTTCCGAGCAGCTCTCCTCTCCCCTCGCCGCGCCTGCTTCTGGGGCACAGCCCTTCCCTCCCAAGCATCAAGATCCCCCCTTTTTTGGGTGAAATACACCAGTGAATTGTTGGGGGAGATGGAATAATGTGCGCGTTGTGTTTGAAATGTCATACGGTTTCCTCCGAGCGTTTTTTCAGATCGAAATCTCAGCTGGTGCTCAGCACTCCGTAGGCCTTCAGGCCCGGGCTGCGGCTGGGTGGTTTTTCATGGTCGGACAGAAGGTTGTCTGGGACGTGCTTACTGTACGTGGCCTGGGGCGTTGGTGCAGGGACGGTGCTGCGCTGCTGCGGGTGGGTCGGGAGGTACGTTTAGAGGGGAGCAGAGGTGGAGATGAGTGGGGCAGATCGCAGCTGCAGGAGGTCGGCTGCAGATCCCAGACCGTAGCCCATGTCCATCTGAACGCAGAGATCTTGCCGTACTTTGCACATTGTCGCCTGGGACTCGCAGGGACTTGTGCTTCAGGGCTCTGCAAGATGCCATCTTTCCTAAACTGGAGCCGTCCTGTGGTGGGACAGCGGCTGAGTGGCAGACCGGCCTCCTGTGAGGCTGCCGGTGGCTTTTGCGTGACCGTTCCTTGAGACCCGCTGCCAAACAGACTGCCTTGTGCCCGTGAGTGAAGCAGCACTGAGCTCTGCCTGAGGAACGAGCTGCAGTAGTGTAACATGTGCCAGAGAGTCGTGATTCAAATTACCATGATTTTATGTACACGGGGATATTAACTAGTTTAATGTTGCATCAGCTTCTGTTTGTGTCCAAGGCTTTAAGAGATGAAGGCAAGACCCAACATTGCTCCCTTCCCCCGGGTGGGGTTGGAGTGCTGGAGAGGCCTTTGAAGGTTTGATGTGACTTGCTGTGTTGTTTGCTGAGCCATATTGCTTTGGCAGGGAAGAAAGCAGCCTCCTTGAACCTGATGACTTGGTGCGTAAGGGAACCTGAGGCGCGGGCCAGGCGTAATGTCTTTTGAATCGGAATAAATGTCAAAAAAACAAACCAAAACTGCTAAAGTCGCACACAAAAAAAGGTCAGGCGTCCTGCCCAGGCTCGGAGGTGTCTCGTCGTTAGCGGAAGGGCTGGGTGACCCCGTGGAGGGGCCTGGATGGCCTCGTGAGATGCACTGATTACCCCGCCGCTCTCCTGGGCTGTCCATGGAACACCCTTTATCTTTTCTCTGAATACCCCTGGCTTTGCAGAGGGAAATGGCCTGGGGGTTTTGTGGGAGCTTGTCAAGTTTGCAGTGGTTGCACGTGAGACCTAGAGAGAGGGACCCTGGCAGTCCCTGGGCCGAGGGACGCGGCTGTGCTGATCTCTGCTGGCGGGGATGTCATCTGCTCTCAGGTGAGGTGCAAGTGGGAGAAATGCTTTTTTCCTCCCATCTTCCAGCTTTGTCTGAAGCCAGGCTTTTGGTCGTTTCTGGGTTCATCCTGACCCTTTCTGTGAGCAGAGGGGTCTGGGAAGGAAAGGATCCTGTGGCATTTCTCCGAGCAAGGGTCTTGTGGAAGCAGGGGGAGGCTGGAGCGAAGGGCTGTGGCTGCCTGCGGTCAGACCCAGGGGCGGAGAGAGAGGAGGCCGATTTGGAGAGCGTGTGTCAGAGCCCGGTGTCCTGCCGAGACGGCTCTCTCCTGGTGCGCAGTGCGGGGAGGAAACTTGTGAAGAGCCGATTTGCTGGAACTTGGGGCTCTGAGAAAGGTCAGATACAGTGCAGCCTTGGGAAAGCTGCTTATGCGGGTGGGACAGGTGAGTCAGTGGCTTCCTCCTTGTTTTCCGTCATAATCCCGCTCTTCAGAGCCAGACGTGCTGTCCGCCGGCTCCCCAGAAGCCTCCTGGATCTGCCTGCGTCTGCCTCAACGGTGCTGGTTGCGGTTGGACCCTGCCTGAGTACGCAGCTCTTTCCAGGCCACTGTCACCCAGCTGGGCAGGGAGGAGCAAGGCTACTACCGAATTTCTTTCGTGCTCTTGTTGCTATTTGGAGTGTTGTCGCTTGCCTTGTGTTTAGCAATGGCAGCTGAAAAAGCCAAGGGAGGCAGAAGGGCTGTTGCCTGCGCACGAGAAACATTTAACTCGTGCCTTTGCAGCTTCCTTCCCCGTGTGTTGGCGGCTCTCAGGTTGGCTGATAGGAAATGCTGGTGGTGGTCCCAAAATTTGCTGGTGTTTGGTCGCATAAAAGATGAGGAGGGTTTTTTTTGTGCCATTTCCGCTTGCTCTGGAAAAAAATGCTGCTGCCCTGGTGCCTGGGCAGAAAGGGAGAAGGGGGAGCCCTGGAAAGGAAATAAGATCCAAAGAAATGTGTCACCAATAGAAAGAGCAATTGTTTTCCTGCATTTATATTGCAGAGCGTCGTCCTGTTCAGGCAGCCGATGTTTGACAGCCAAGATAATACATTTATATTGATGTAATTAGCGGGACGTGGAGTTTGCTGAATGGCTTGGGGGCAGCATGCTTTTCAGTCTAACTCCGGCAAATAGATCAGGGAGGATTGGAAAGCTGCCGTGGGTTGCTAGAATTGGCCCTTTGGGTTTCTGGAGGTTGAGTACATAACTGCTGATATTTCCTATTGTGCTGTACCCTGCCTAGTTTAAAAGAAAATAACTTGAGGGAACACGGGGCTATTTTTGCCAGCTTGAGATGATCAAGTTTGATTTCTAAAAACTGAAGCCGAGTCTTCAGGCTTGCACATTAAAAACAGTATTGGAACCATATCTCTGTTCCTCCACAGATGCATGCCTGTGCGCTTTGCCAATGGTGTAAACTCGAATGTGTGCTCATAAAATAAAAAAAAAATAAAAAAAAAAGAGAGAAATAGCTTTTCTGTTCCTGCAATGCAGCCCCTTTCGTAGCAAGCCGGGGCGGTCGCTGAGTGCTGTGGGCCTGAATAGCGTCAGCATTAGAGGAGGGTGGCAATTGCGCTGTGTCGGGGAGGCTAAGCGGGCGTCTTGCCCCAGTCCTGGCGTTAGCAGCCCTTACCAAAGCTGTAGGGTTATCGATACGCATTCGCTTAGGTGAAAGAGAGGCTGAGACCTTACAAAAAGCTGTTGTCCCCCTCCAGTGGTACTGCCCGGCTGCATTTCCAACGTGGCACTTCCAGCGGCACCGAAGTCTCCCCTTCGGCGTCTTGTTCCCGGCACCAGCCCAGGTGATTTTGGTTTACTGAGGATATCATAGGCAGCTTCCCAACTTGTGTTGTGTTCCTCTGGCAGCAGAAGGTCCTTCTGCTCCTGTAACAAAAAGGTTTGCAGAGAAGCTAACTCTCAGACAGCTTTGCCGAGACACAAGTTGACTCCACATTTTTGCGCTGGCCCGTGGAAGTGGGAATCTGTCACGAGAGTCCTTGCGTGCTGGGCTGTGTCCTCCCTGCCACGGCATCTCTGCTCTCCAGAGAGGCTGCAGCACACGTGGTCAAGGTCTTGCTCTCTGGCTTGTCCGTATCGGTCACCTGCCTGCAAGACTAAGGCCAGCAGGCAGAGCTTGGGCAGTCCTTGGAATTTCAGCACGGCCAAAAGGCTTTATTTTAAGCTGCTGGGTGTTAAGCGGTTTCTCTTCGTAGCCCATGCGTACGCGAGCACGTCTCCTGCAAGAAAAATGACGTGGTGTCACGTAGACTGATGTAGGCATTTGTGGGGTACTCCGTCCTCTGGTGTTTGTCTCGCTTGCTCTTTAGCTCTCGTAAGTCATAAGCTTTTCCAGTGAGCGAGAGCAGCTCGACGGGCCTGGAGTTCCTATGTAGCCAGTGCTGTACAGACCCTGGGGTTAAAAGGATCAGGCTGGTCCTCTTGAACCTCATAAGTCCCTTATTTACTTTTTGCTGGTCCCCGAGTGGGGTCTCTTGCCTGCTCCATAACATTCTCCATTTGCTGGTTTGATTCCATTAGCGGCGCACGTCCAGGTGTTCATCACAGGTCGTTTTTTACCCACCGCCTGGAAATCTTAGTGGTGCAGAGAGCTGGAAGAGAAAAGCTCTTTGTGAATTGACCATAACCTACCCCAGGGGCATCATGCTGCACCTGCTGGTGTGGCTGTGGGCAGAGTGGGCAAGGTGGTGGGGGCAGAGCCGGGTCTGCTCTTGCATGCTTCTGCCGTTGCTCCCAAAGAGCCTCAGTGATGATGTTGTTCTGGCTGAATCCTTCTTTGCTTTTTTGCTCCCTCCCCAATACAAAATAGAGAAAGCGAGAGTGTGCTGATGAGCCAAACTGTTACGGACAGGGGTTCTTGTTGCCTCCATCTGATAAAAGCCCATCCCAAAGGAGGCAACACTTTCAGAAAGTATGAATTTCATTAAAACAGGTTGTTTGGAGAGCAGAGAATACAAAGGGGAAAGAGGAAATGTCTTGGGGGAGGGAGGTTTGCCAAGGCAAGTATTCAAACGTCATGCCTTCTCGGGGTGGGATGGGCACGTTTGACATAATCAGAGGAATTTGTACTTTTGAATTTCCAGTGGATGTAACTGCTAACGATGTCCTGGCCATGCGGAGTAATTAACATCTGTTTCTGTATTTGAACATTCAGGCAATGTGCCCCTCCAGACATCCCTGCGTTCACATCCAGACCCCTTGGGAGATCCTGCCCTGCTGCTAATTGTCGAGAGCTGTCCAGAATCCTTATCGTTAAGATCCTGCTGTGCTCATGAGGTGTTGTGTTACCTGGTACGACGACAGCTCTCGCCAGAATGCTAAGCAGCGGCCGCCGTCAGAGAGAGTAAGGCCAGTGGTGGGAACAGAACTATAAAGTCACCGCCAGAGGTTCGGAAACCACAAGTGAAGAATCTGAGTCAACCCAAACGCAGACCGGTTCCTGTCTCCAGGCGGGACTGAGCTCCAGCCCATCGCCAGCTGGGTGCCGCGGGAAGCACAGAGCCTTCTGAGAGCTGTAGTTCAAGTGGATGCTGATTGAGTCACCTAAAATGTGAGGTTGGTTGTGTCTGCTGGTGCAATGCTGATCAGCCCGGAGTCTCAGCAGCCATCTATTCTTACGTGCCTTTCTTTCCTCTCTGTTCACCAGCTTGGTTGCAGCAACCGCTTCTCCTAACGGGCTTGGTGTGCTGCCTGTGGCTCCGTACAGAGACCATCTAGCATGCTCCTCCAAGCGGGCCGCTCAGCTGGTGCCAACAGCAGCCGTTCGGTTCCAGGGACACCGGGCTGACTTCATACCAACTGGCCATTGGACCTGCAGAGCAGAAACCGTGTTGGGTGAGAGGCTTTTCTGACTGTGGCTGGCCCAGTGCTGGGCTGGGAGGGCCTGAAAGGAAAAAGAGCTTTTCTCCTCTGGTTTGTAGGCATGGTTACCCCGCTTCTTGTCTCCCACGCTTCTCGTTTTTGTCTTTCTTCCTTGTTTTGATTCCTTCTTTGAGTGTTTCCCTCTCCTTGCTGTCAGTGCGAAGGCCATGAGCTCTCATGGGTGGGGATACTGGCATCCCCTGGTTTTCTTATGGCTAAGAAGAAACCGTAAGAGAAGGGAAAATGTGGGGTCTTCCAGGACGTTGCAATCTTAAGCTGTGGAAACCGCGTGACTGTCCTGGGGTGTCTTTGAGGCAATGCAAGGGCAGGGAACTGTGTCTAAGAAACTCTGCATTGCTTTGCCTGCAATAACCGCAGTGCCGTGGCAGCTCCCAGCGCAGGACTGGGAGAGGGAGATGACTCTGGTGTACCTTATGTGGCTGGGCTGCTTGCAGCCTGGCGATTCAGAGCCTGCTCTGCAGAGACAGGACGAGGTGGTGGGAAGGCAGTCTGAGCTTGTACCTTCAGGATACGCTTGCAGTGTCTGCTGCAGTACAGCTGCTGATGGTGGTGTCCTTGCGGTCAAATGAGCCAGGCTGGTGTGGCCTTATCCAGGCCAGGGCTTTGGATTAATCGAGTGGACACTAGTGTGCTGTGTGTTGGCCGACCTCATCTGCCTGGATGCTTATGGGCTAGCTGGAGTCTCTGTGTGACTTTGGTGTCCAGCTTCGGCAGGTCTGCAGGCATCTCGTACAGTTCGGGCTCAATGAAGCCAGGCTATGAGCATGATGGTCTTTGAGTGCCAGGCAGATGTCGGCTGAGATTTGCGCCACGGCTAGTTCTCAGCTGTGGGGGGGGGATGAAGCAATGTTCTTGCTCTTGAATCAGTTTTGGTGCAGCCTCAGAGTATCTTGTAAATGCTACTGCAGGTGTGCAAAGCCCTTGTTCCCATTGCCTGACCTTGCCATGCAGGGTGCTTTAGCAAGCAGAGCCTGGTGGAGGGAAGGTTGGGGGTCTGTAGCATCACATGAGGCGAAGGCAGCTGGATATGCCTTGCAAGGCACTTGACAGTGACTCAGGTAACGTGATCTCCTCTCCGTCTGCCTGTTTGGGTTAAGGTGGGTTCAGGATGCAGCCAGCTGGCCCCGGTGAAGAGCCCAGCTCCATCGCTGCATGGGGAGGTGTGTTGGACAGCCTGTTAGGGCTGGCTTTGCTGGAGCAAAGGCAGCTTCATACTCAAAGCATCTGCATTATGTTTCAGCCCTCTCATCTTAGAGTACAGCATTTGCCTCATGCGATCATTATATTTGTTCAAATAACTGCTCTCATGGGCAAATATTGCTTAAGGCGTTGTGTAATTGAACACATCCTACAGTTTCAGCTGCATTGGTGTAGCTGAAGAGGAGCCACTTGTGACGGAGATAGTAAGCCGGTATAGCTACTGCGGTGAGGAAAGGGGAGTATCGTAGTGGTGTCAGGCACAGTTAGATCTCTGTCACTTCAGTTGTACCAGGTGTTACTCCAGCCATATAATTTCAATTACAGTATCACCTCCTAACAGAAATAACGGTGTGGCTACGACATCAGTGTGCAGAAGAATTCCTGTGTTTTTCAGGGTGGCCCAGGACAGAGTACAGGTGTAATGTGGAGGTGGAGAGGGGCGAGCAGTAATGTGCTGCTCCTCCGTTAGGTTATGGAACTGAGCTGTGCTAAAAGAGGTACTATCATCTTGCTCCTTCTGGGTTTTGCTCTCCTGGTCCCACCCGCCCCGTGCTCTCCTGGTTCCCTGTGCTCGCAGAGAAGGCGACGGCCTCTTGCGCAGTTCTCGGCGATTCTTAACGCTTTTATCTCCTGGTTGTTTCTGACGGAAATGCCAAATGCCGCTGTTGTCTGTCAGGCACGTCCTACCTCTGCACTTGCCTGAGGTGCAGCCAGAGACATGGTGGTCTAAATCTAGGCCAACCGGTTGGAAATTGGGACGCGGTGTCCACTGAAGGCGGGAAAGTCCAAATTGCATACAAATGGCAGAAGGAGACACTCAGGTACTGCTGTCCCTGTGAAAAGTCCTTGTGACTCTGGACAGGGCAGCGTGCTGAAGACTGGGAGTTGTCTCTAGCAGGGGATGCAGCTGGATGTGGCTTGGATAAATTACATATTTACCAACTGTGTAATCTGTGTTAGAATTAAAGCTGTGGCCGGAGTGTCAGGGGACAGTGCTCAGGGGACATCACCTCCACCTCCTGTCTCTGAGACTTTGCTTTCTGAGTCCGTGCCCTGGGGTTTCACTGGCTGTGAGACTCCGCTTCTTGCTGCAGCTCTCTTCCCCTCCCTTCTGCAGTGGCCAGCTCTTCATCTGCTTATCTGTCAGCTTAGCATGATCTGAAGATACAATCCCTGATGTCCTTTTGGGTACGACCTCATGTTTCTGCGATGCCTCGGCACCTATGGCCCTCTATGAATTCAGCTTGCTGAGTGATTGGGAGGAACTTCATGGGTCATCAAGTCCAGTTCCCTACGGATGAACTTGTGCAGGAACTGATTGTTGGAACTAATGCTGTGCTTTTTTTCCCAGTGCTTCTGGAGCAGCTGGTCCAGAGATCTGCTCCTTGAAAGGTTAGAAACCCTCCTCGGACTTCCAGTATCCAGTTTTCCTGGGCTGGTGTATTGTACTTGTGCCATTGCAGAGTGTCATCTTGCAGATGAGAGATGACTTGCAAATTTTTTTCCTTCCCTGGTTCGCTGTAACCTTTATGTCCTGCACCAGTCATGGCTCTCGATGCAGATTTGTCTTGAGAAACGTGTTGAAAGCTACTTTGTTTTTCCATTGCTTCTTTTGGGAGGTTGGTTTTGCTGGGGCCATTTATTTCTGTGTTGTGCTTTTGAGTGTTTTAAGTGCAGGTGGAGTTCTGAGCTTCACAGTTTGTGAACGTTAGCAAGTACAGAAGAGCACTTTTTGTGCTACTGTCACTTCTGTCGTCTTTTTTTAATGTTTGTCCTTGCTACTTGTGCCATCTTGCCCCTTCAGGAGGGAGAGATGTTGTCAGAAACAGTTGAGTCAAGGTGAACCTGATAAAGCAACGTATTGGAGAGCCAGTGCCTGGCTCTTAGTCGTGGCTCTTATTCATGTTTATCTCTAGCTGTGAATGTGCAATAACAACAGTTCTGTTCTGCACAGGCTGGCACAGCCTCAGACAGGAAGATCTGCTGTTTACCAATCAACACTCTGCTGTAAGTGAGAAGGGGGAAAAAAAAATGTTTTATTGCTGCTGGGTAACCCAGAGTGTACTTAAACCTTTCTGGAAAAAAAAGAGGAAAACTAAGAGCACATGTGTTACTCAAGATGCATTTTTCCTGGCAAGAGTCCCGTGTGTGTGTTCTTCCTGCAAAGCGTCCCTGCTTATGCTGCGTCCCATTAAATCTATAGCATATTGGTAGCAGGCAAGGAAAAGCTTCCTGTTTTTATAATGCAGCGGGTCTCAGCAGGCAGTCTGTCGAGGTGATTTTTCAGCCTGGCATGTTTTGTAGCCAGGGCACTCTGTGGGCTGAGTAGAATGACAGAACTCTGCTACAAGGATTAGAAATACAAGGAGGAAAAGATCTGGAAATTAGATCTGCTGGTAAAGCTTCCCGAGATGGGATGCTGTGGCTTGTCTTGTTTTGTTTCTTTCCCTTGTCTGTCTTTCTGTGGCATTACCGCGATGTTGCTAATGAGGCGAACCGTGCCAGCCCACACACGCTTTTGTTAATGCTGCGCTCAAAAGTCAGCCACAATTGGCTAGTAAACGGGAGGATGCAAGAGGCTCCTTGCACTTCATTGGAGCAATGTTAATTGACTTAATAGAGCACCAGGGTTTTAGAGATTTCGTTGTGTTTTTTTGTTTTTTTTTGGTTTTTTTTTTTCTTTTTTAATGTGTGTGCATTCAGACCCTTCTTTGGCAGTGCCTTTGTTGCCATTTTCATGCTTATTCAGAAAAGGACCTTCCTGCTCTTCAGTTGTCAATGGAGATGGAGTTTGAAGTTCACCCTTATTTTGAAGAAACCTTCCTGCCCACTGCTTCTCCCTCTTTTTCTCCCTGTAGCCTATAATTAAGATGTTGATTGCCCTTTCAAATCTGTATAATCCCGTCTCTCAAAGTGACCGTGATAGATTTCCAGTAGCTCACTGGATAATCTATCACTGGTTTACAGCATCCTGTGCAAGGGAGGAGAGGAAACTTTTTTTCAGACTTTGACGCTTGTTGCTTTGCGGCTAAGCTGGCTCTACGATAAATCTACTTTTCCTGTCAATCTTTTGCTTCAGACTTTGGACGCCTCTTCCTCTGCCTGCATACTTATGAAGAGTCAGTGCTGGGCATTAAGTGTGGCTCAGCCCAACTCAGCTGCTGTGTATGAGTTTCTTCTGTGTTAAAGTTGGTCCAGAACCAGTTTCAAGGCAGCTGAAAGAAGGTAAAGATCCTCAAGCTTGCCTTTGCATGTTAATGTCCGTGGCCAGAAAGATGTGCTGCTGTTCTGGACTTTGCTAAAGCGTAGCATGAAGCGTGGGGTCCTGTTCTGTGCTGGTCTAGGACTCCAGGTTCAATTATCTTGTTACGTCATTAATAGCCCATCTGGAAATCTGTTTCCAGGCAGCTGGCTTCATCTAATGATGTCTTGGCAAGTAGCTCACCAATCTTGTTTCTCACCGTGATTTGGAAAATAGCTCGTTTGCAGCTTCCAGTCCCCTAGATTTCCTCTAAGGCCAGAATATCTGACCCGCCTCTCTTCTCTCAGCCCTGCTGCCCCATACCAGACATTTGGGTGGGTAAGTTTTACCCTTCTCTCCATTTCCCCTGTCCTCCTATTTGCGGTGTTCACGCGCTGCCTGTCGTCCTAGTGCCTTGCGAACCTCAAGACTTTTTGGCCCTGGGAGGTGCAGCAGTGCTTTCCGAGTCGCAGGACTATGCCCCGAGTCTTACGGGAAGCTCCGTGGTAGAGCATGAGGGCTGAAAAAGCCTCCCACGTCCCAGTTGAGGACCGCTGGCCCGTCATTCCTGTTATACCTATGCCTCAGTCTGTCCTTGGAGGTACCTTCCCACCCCTCCCTGCCCGAAGCTTTGCAAGGAACTTGGAACTTGCTGACACCTGAATTTCCTGCCAAGACTGCAGCACTCAGGCTGCCCTGTAGTGCTGGCTTGGCCGGTGAGGACAGGAAGAAAAAGCAGGAAAACTTTGGGTTTTGTCCCCGAGACACCAGTTTTGTGCTCGACGCCTGTTCAGCACAGAGCATTCCAGTTTGCTCGGCTGCTTTGCAGCAGGGATCTCACGGGGGATCATGGGAGCTTTCGTTGGGTCGGAGTTTAGCATCTTGGATTTCGATCTGTCCTGCATCTGCCTGAGGTGGATGTCTTGTTGCTTGTCTGTTCTTTCCCCCCTGCCTCATAGAAGAAGAGAGGTTGTTCACCCTTCCTCCCCATGGGTTATTTGTTTTGTCAGGGTCACCTCAGCCTGGTGAATACCAGTCACGCTCTGCTTGGTGCCGGTACCTGGCCTCGCATGTCCTTGGGCTCTGCCACCCTGCCTTGTGGAGCTGGGAGCCCGGCTGTGTGTCACTGACTGTGCACATAAACGCTTGAGCTTCTTTTCCTGGCTCGGTTGGCGTGACACACCATCAGGCCTCCTCTCTGCATCCTTCTTTGGTTATCCTGTGCCTGGCCGCTTCTGTGGCTTTGTAACTGTCCCACGCTGACATGTCTCATGCTGTGCGCCTTACCCATCCTTGCACGCTGTTCCCTGCTTACGCTGGGCCCTGTGAGCGTGTCGTCTTTGGTGATAGGTGAGGAGATCGCCTCCTGTGCATGGGTGGCAAGATTGGTAGAGAGCCATATCTTCATGGTGTGTGAAGTGGTCTCGTCCAGCTCGATGCCCCAAGCCGACCACAGCTCCTCCAGCTGCACTCATCTGCCCCTGAACTACGTTGCATTTAGGATGTGTGAGTTACATCCTGCAGTCCCAGAGAGGAGGCTGTTCCTGCCAGGGCTGTGTGTGGGGACTGGACATCCAAAAGCTCTTCAGGAACTCTTGTTTCTCCCTGCAAGCAGCAGACTGCGTGTGGGTGAGAGTAGAGAGCTCCTCCTTTGCTGTTGAGGCTGGTACCAGGTCCCAGCCTGCCTTAGTCAGCCCCCAGGCAGGGGAGTTCACGCAGCAGAGGGAAGAGAAGGGCTGGCACTTGCAGCTTCAATCCTAGAAGAAAGCCTCCTGCTATGTGGCTTCCCCTGGGCACAGCTTTTGAGGAATGTTTTTTCCCCAGGTACATGGTGTGCCTTCTCCTGGGCCAGCTGCTGGCTGATCAAGAGCTGTCTGGTGCGTGGGTTGTTGGTGTTTTCGTTCCTGGGTTTTCCCTGGAGCAAGGGAGTAGCTCAGAGGTGACTTTATTTATAGGCTGGGGGAGTGGAGGAATTAACGAAGTGACAGAGTCGTGTCCCTGAGCCTGAGAGGCTGAGAACCAAGAGAGGTTGGAAAACTCAGGCAGGAGCTGAGCTGGCTTGTGCTGCACGGATGAATAAATTAACAAGAAAAGGAGTGTGGGGGATATCCCATCACCAGGAGGGGGCTTCTGCACATGGGACCAACTGGGGTCACTGTCTCCCTGGCTTCCTCAGTGGGCTGGAGCAGCTCCAGGCACCTCTGTCTCTTCTTCCTGCTGCCTGCCAAAGGGAAGAGCTCTGGGCTGATCCTAGGAGGATCCTAGGAAAAGTTGACCCTGCAACTTCCTAGATACGTTGAAACACTTGGGCTAGTTCCCTTTTTTCTTTTTTCTTCTTTTTTTGGGGGGGGGGTTCTTCGGAGCCGAAACCTAGTTTGGAGCCAGAGGGAAGGAAAGAGGGCTGGGCAGACCCATATCCCCACCCTTCCTGCCTGCTTGGCTGTGGGTGGTGTGACAGAAGAGCTGGGGCCCAAAGGGTCAGTGCTGCTGACTGGTGGTGAGGAATAGGGCTTATCTGGAAGCATCCAGGCGACTGCTCTGCTGTCCTGGCAGCAGGAGGAACCTCCATGGGAAAGCTTTGCCGTCCTCAACTCGCCGTAAGTGCCTGCTGCTCAGGGTGCTGGTGGGGCAGTTTGAGGAAGGGTCTGCATCCTGTACAACGGATCAGGGTAAGTGAGTGTGAGTGACTTGGAGGTGGAAAGACAAAATCCGGTTTTATTTTGGGAGCAGTTAAACAGAGTCCATTGAAACCCAGTAATTATTGCAGCTGCAAGGGGCAAAAAAACCCAAAATCCAAACTCAGCATCTTGCTAAGGTGCTTAACTGTTAATTTCCGTGCGTGCGATCCACCCTTCTCAAGACTCTTCAATCTGTTCGCATTGTCGCTTCCTCTCCTGATTAGATAGGTGGAAGCAGTGCTTTATTAGTTAGGAGGAAAATCCTGCTCCCTCCTGCCAAGGCAGAGGAGCTCTTGGCAGTTTGCTCCCCTTGCGTGGCTGAAGGCTCCCCCCTGCTCAGCACAGGCAATGCGCCCGCGGGGCATCTCCCTGCCGGGTGGGAGAGGTTCCTCAAAAATAAGGCTGGGTGCTTCCAGAGAGGCTTTCTTCTTTGTAGGCTTCTTTAACCGACCCTTTCCCTTGCTAGGGTGTAGTTTTCAGCCTCACCTTTACTTCTTGTAGGCTCTTCATTTGCTTAGCGTTGGCCAAAGGCGTTTTCTGGCTCCGGGTGGCGAGCACGTACACGCTTTGCATTCGGCTCTAATGCTGCCACTCCTCCTTTCGAACCTTTCACCCTCTCCCCTCCTTGGGCCAACGTTCCCCCCCTAAAGATTGTTTGCTGGCTGCTCTCACCTGGTGCGAGGGGTGACCCTGAAGAAAAGGATTTACTGCTTTGCCTGGAGAAATCCGATTTCACGCAGTGCTCGCAGCCGAGCAGCCCACTTAGACCAGGCGGACTTGGAGATCACTAGGACTTAGCTAGGTTATCCTCCACCTATTTATAGATCCCTTCCTCTCCCCAGCTCCACCCACCGTGGGGTTTTACCGCACTGCTTTAAAGCAAGGTTCCCAGCTTCTCCTCTCCCTGCCGAGCCTTTGCGTTGAGCTCAGACTCCCTGGTGCGGACCTGGCGGAGGAGGAG
Organism: Ibidorhyncha struthersii; assembly: GCA_013398815.1. NCBI lineage: Eukaryota > Metazoa > Chordata > Aves > Charadriiformes > Charadriidae > Ibidorhyncha > Ibidorhyncha struthersii. Next base: position 13,908 of record VZSZ01008123.1, read on the forward strand.
GACGGACCGAGGCACAAGCAACACGTTGGGAGCCAGCAGTAATGCGGGCAGCAGGCATGTCTCTCGCCTCTTGTGGTGAGCTAAAACTGGCGTTTCCGTGTGTAGGAGGAGGAAGCAAAGGGTCCTGCTTTTCCAGCTTGAGAGTCAGCTGAGGAAGTGATCTCGAACCAGCCCGTGGAATTGCTTTATTTAGCAGTTTAGCTCTGCTCGAGGGGGTGGAAAAAAGGGCTATTAACTGACTGAGCATCCTGCCTTCTGTTTAGCTCAGCCTGCGATGAACCGTACAGGGCTGTGTTTCTACCCATCTTGCCTTTACGTATTTACTTTATCGTGGTAGAACTCAAGGTTCGAGGTGAGAGACAGAGTTTGTTCTTCTGGCAGGTCTTGTAGCTGCATCCCTCGCGCCCTCGCTGCCGCTGTGGGGGACCCATCCAGGGATGTGGCAGAAAAGGCAGAGACACCGTAGGTGTGGGACAACTGATGTCTCCGGTTAGGCTTGAGCCGGCCGTACTTGGAAATACTCTTCCCCTCACATCACATGGTTTTCATTTAGCCAGAAAATCAGATTTGTTGCAAATTAACTGCTTGAATAGCAGGAAATGAGAGGGGAAGCGCCAGGGATCCATTTTGGCTGGATCTGCAAAAATCAGTGAAATTTTACTGTTACGCAGGTAGCGGGAAGCAAAGTCTGGAGATGTGTTAGCTGGTGCACAGCAGTTAGGCAGACCAATTAAAACAAGGAAATCGATGTAGGGAAAATCGTGTTCTTGGGCTTTTTTTTTTTTTTTTTTCAGTTTTACTTTGTTAGTCCAGGCTTTGCAGGTTACAGAGAAGAGACCGTGACAGAGCAGTTAACGTTCTCCGGCTAATGGCCTAATGCAGGCACATTCCGGTATTAAGCTCGTAGCAAAACCGCACCTGCTCCTTGAGCTGCCTCATTCGAGAGTCTGTTATCTATCAAGGCCTTTCTTGATCCCTTAGAACAATCCTGGGATTGAAAAACTGTATTTTAGGAGTCTTTGTTTCAGCCTTTTTACTGCACAAAGCAGTTTCTTCGCAAAGGTCTTTCTACAGTTCATTCATCTATAAATCCTGGTGGGTAATTGAATAAGCTCAGCTGTGCTAATTTTTTTTCTTTTTCCTCGTTTCTTCTTCTTTACTCTGTTAAATGTTCCCTCGATCCACTCCTCCTGACATACATCCAGATTGCCGTGCCTTTTTCCTTTAAGGAGAGACATGTGTATCTTTCTTTAAATTTCTTTCAGTACTAGAGGACGTGAAACATTTCTGTCATCTAACTGTGAGGATGCTCAAAGAATAAATTCTAAAAAGTAGGAAAGAGAGAGGGAGAAAAGGAAGAACAGTCAAAGCCCCAAACCTGCTTTTGTGGGTAGGGGGATGCTCAGTATCAGCTAAAAATTGGTGTGAGCTGAAAGAAAGTATGTCATTGCACTGTGTGAAATAGTCACGGAAAACATACTTGTGCGGATACCCAGTCTGTCTGTTTTCAGCCTTACTGTGCTGTTCGTGGGGAACAGGAAAAGAGGGATATTTTATTTTACATACAAGAAAAATCAAATCTCCTCACTGCGTACAAGCCATCAAAATTGTACTCCTCGTAGCCGAGGAAACTAGAAACCTGGTGTGCCAAGTCAGAGCCTGGGGCTTTCAGGATAACCTTTTTGTGTGTGTGATTTTTCCCAGGGGCTGCTGGTTTGGGCTCGAAGTGAGACTTGCTTGTCCCCTTCTCTGCTGCTTTACCGTGGTGGCAAGGGCTTTCTGCTGGGCTCTGCTGTGCTTTACTCTGCTAGTTGGGCTTGTTGTCCCAAGCCTGGGAACTCCTGGTGCTTAACTGGGAAAGCCACTTCTACAGCCCCCATACTCCCTGTCTCCAGGCAGCAAAAGCTGGATTCGGTGAAACGGCCTTTTCCATCCCAGTGAGGGCTGGGCTGGGGATGCTGGTCAGAGCATGCATTAATAGGCTTCTAAAAATGGAGGGTTGTTGCTTAAATCATACCTTACCTTTCTCTCTTTTTCTTTCCTTTTTTTTTTTTCCCCCTTTCTCTTTTGTTTGTTTTTTTTTTTTTTTTTTTTTTANTTAAACTCTTGATCAGAACCGACCTTCCTTTCTCCAGTGTGTTGGGATCTTTACAGCAGCCCATGCCGCAGCGTCTCGCCTATTCCACCCGAACTGCCCGTGCCACTGACTTGGACCTAACCTAGGCTAAATCTCAGCGTGGCCTGGGTAGGGGGGAACCATGGGGAGCTCTGCCTCATCGCTGGCCGCAGAGACGGAGTCGGACCATGGCTTCACTAGCGCACCCTACCCGGGGCACNAGTAGTCACAGTGGCCCTGTTTGGGAAAGTGCCCTTATAACGCGGCAGCATCAGCATTTACACCACCGGGTGCGAAGGTAAGGAGGAGGGGAAGGAGCCTGCTTGCCTGCTTACCTCTCAGCTTGAATCCGGGACGGTGCAATTGGGAAATAAGTTGCTTTGCATCCCGTTGGATGTCAGGGCTTTTCATTCAGAGACTCAGTTCAATTCCTTGTGAAAGCTAGAGGCAAATTTCCACCCATGTGAGTGATGCCAAGCCACCTCCTTTTTACAGGGCTGCTGATGTCTCCTGCAGAATAGACCGCAGGACTCATCCCAGCTCTTCCTCGCTCACCTAAATTGTGAAGGTGGCTGCCTGGGAACGGGATCTCGGTTCCTTTAACGAGTTTGCCGTGTTCTTGTGGCTTCTCTTCTTTCTGACCTCCCCACTACACTGTAGGTGTCACGGATGGAGGATTGTGATTCCGGGTTGGGGGGCAATAAGCAGCAAGAGTTTCTGAGCTCAGAAGAGCAGGAGAAGCTGTTTCTCATGCAAAAGCAGTGAAATGCTATTGAATACCAGATCCAGGGGAATGAAACACACCAAATCAGAGTTACTCTGAAAAAGAGCTGGGTGTTTCCAAGCCTCTGTTTCTATCCCTCCTCGATAAAATCAGCACCTCAAATGTGTCTCCGAGTCACTGCCTCTGCCCCTTCCCCATCAGCCACTTGTAGTGAGGAATTTTTCTTCATGTTGGAGGGCTGGTGTCCTGCATTCGGTCTCTGACAAGTTGAGAGGTATGTCAGAAGCATCTAAAAATCCTCTGCCCGGGGGCTTGGCTACAGAGGCTGCCGTGTTTTGTGCTAATAATATTTGAGCCTTTGCCTAATGCCTGCTTTGTGTAGATTCCAGCCTGGTTGGGTGTTTGTACTTGCTTGAGTCTGTTTGAAGCCGCTAGTCTTTTAGGAATAGCTGCTTGCTTCCGAGTGTCCCCAAGCTGTTGTGGCTTTCCACTGGAGGCGTTTGCTGTCATGGTCGTGTAGTATCTGTTGTGTAAGTCCTTGTTTTTGTACCTTTCTGCTGCTGTGAGTCCCAGCGAGTCTGCTTCATGGTGTCTGGGGCGCGACTCCGGGAGACTCTGAGGCAAACATCATCCTGCTTTGCTCCTTTGTAGCCCTCTCTTGGGGGTCCTTGTTGAGCTGGTAACAGTGTGAAACCAATTAGCTGGTGTCTTTGCTCTCAATCATGGACTTGAGTTCCTAGCAATGCCCAAGAGGCCTTTAAAAACGCTATTTTGTGCAGTTCCCAACATCTGTTGCTGTGTGTGGCTGGCTGGTGGTTCTGGTTGGTCATCTGTGCTGTGTAGGTTTGTCCTCTCTTGTTTAGAGGGATCCTGCGAACAGAGCTGGGTCCTTCCCGCAGGATTAGTCTTTCCAGACTGCTGGTTTGAAGAGCTGGGGAAGGCTACAAAGATGATGAGGGGACCGGAGCATCTTCATCTTTCTTATGAGGAAGGGCTGAGGGACTTGGGGCTTTGCAGTCTGGAGAAGAGAAGACTGAGGGGGGATCTTATCAACGCTTATAAATACTTACAGGGAGGGTGCCGGGGGGACGGGAACAGTCTTTTTTCAGTGGTGCCCAGTGACAGGACAAGAGGGAACGGGCACAAACTTGAGCTTAGGAAGTTCCATCTCAACCTGAGGAGGGACTTCTTTGCTGTGAGGGTGGCAGAGCACTGTCACAGGCTGCCCAGAGAGGTGGGGGAGTCTCCCACTCTGGAGCCATTTCAAACCCGCCTGGACACCGTCCTGTGCAACTGCTGGAGGTGCCCCTGCTCTGGCAGGGGGTGGGACTGGGTGAGCTCCAGAGGTCCCTTCCGACCCTGACCAGTCTGGGATTCTGTGTCACAGGCTCACAGATGAATACCCTGGTATGCCCGTGCACAGCCAGCACTGGGATTTAGGAGCTTCCAGTGCAAAGCTGGCACTGGGCACTGAAAAGGTCGTGTCTCTGCAGCCTCGTGTATGCCAGCTGAGACTGCTCACGATTCGAAGTCTGTAGCTTGGAGGAGCTTGAGAAACTAAGTGAAATCTTGACATGTGGAAATAAATTTCCTGAACAACCAGCCTTCGTGGTGCAGCGGATGTCGGGGCAAGAACAGGAACTGCCGGTCTCGGTGCAGATAAAGCCAGTGTCCTGTTAGGGCAGGAGTGGTTTTTCTGATAATTATGTATTTCCCCTGCTAAAGTGAGAAGAGAACTCGTCCTGGCTAAGTGCCGCATGGTTCCTGGAGACAGGAAAATCACTGGCCATGATTCACTGAGCAGTGAATTGCGTGGGAAGAACTCGCTTTAGGCAGTGATTATGGAAGTGGGTTCAAAAGACCTGCCGAGATCAGCCAGGCTGTCAGACATCAAAGTACCCGCGGTTCCCATGGCGAGATGGGTGAAACAACAGGGTGAAGAAGCAGCGGATGGTTGGTTTCCAGAGGGGAACAGATAAATATATTCCTTTTAAAAATTAAGTAAGTCAATAGAACAAGTCAGGGTAGGTAGCCCTGCCTCTGAATATCCTCGTCCCTGGAGCTGTCTAGCGCAGGAAGGAAGTGGAGTACTGGGGAGTCAATTTGGGGCTGGACAGGAGTTCTGGGATAGACTTTGCTTTTCCTGCTGATTTCCTGTCCCTGCCTGCGGCCGCCTTCAGACCTGATAATGCTTTGGCTGCTCTAGAGCAGGACAGAGCCAAGCCTGCTCTGGTGTGTCTCACGCCTCGGGGATGAACGCAGACCTTCCTTGGCAGGAAAACAGGGACGCAAGTACTTCGTGACTGACTTTGGTCTGTACTTGGTGGGGGAATTAGGGGCGACTTCCCTCACGGTGGGGTGGGAATAAGAGAAGAAATCAGGGCTGTTTGGCTTTTGAGACTTTAGAAGCTGAAGGGAAGCTGCATTCTCTCCTGTTGCCTGGGTGAGGCTGGTGGTCTGGTGTTGCCTGTCTGCTGAAGACAGGTGGACAGGAGGGAGAAGAAAAAGGGCCTTAATGGTAGAAGCAGCAGACCTGTGACATCCAGATTTGAGTCCCTGGTCTCTTCTGGACCAGGCTGCCCAGTCTCTTTCTATGTGTCAGGATCCCACCTTTTAAACAGCAGCACGTCCCTGCCTTCCCCAGCGTGCCAGGAGGACATAGCTACTTGAAGAATAAAGGTCCCAAGTGTCACATGCATGTTTGTTAGAGGGATCTTATTGCTGAAATCTCTGCTGAGGGCCAAGATGTTGCTTTTAAATACGTCCTTGGTAGCTGTGTGTAGCCAGATGACAACTGGCTTAGTTACAAGTCCCCTTGGGCTCCTCCTTGCTTGTACGCTTAAAGGTGTTTGGCCTGGGCTGGTTTTGGATGAGAGTGTTCAGCTGAACCTCCAGACCCATCACGGCTGAGCTTCAGGATGTGCCAAACCCTTCGTGAAGCTGAGAGCAGTAATGTACCGTGCCACAGGTCTGAGCGCTGGCGGTAGGACATAGCTCCGTTGCTGCTACAATTGAATGGTTTGGGAGCTGTGGGCTCATGGTCGCATCTCCTGCTGGAAGTGGCAGTGGCAGCTCTTCAGTGTCCATCCTTCCACATCTGTAAGGTGTTAGGAGGGAATTAGGGCACAGGACTATCTCCCGGATGAGATTTAAGGGAGTGTTGCTGTTCACCTAGTCTTCATTCCCTAGCGTTCATAAAGAGGGCCAACAGGGTCCTGTCCTGGTCAAATTCTTGATGAGACCCAGATGTGAATGGGATCTTGATGGGACTCTTCCCTGCTGGACCTGCTGGGTTGCTGCAGCCCTTTCGGTGAGGTCTCTGCCAGAGCTGGGCGCATGTTAACACTGGGCTGGTGGGCTGGGAGGATTCCTGGGTTGCAGAGCACTTTGGATGCCTTGTGAAGGGTTCATAGCACTGAGAACTGCTTGAGTTCACTTGCTCAGGAGAGGCTTTTTGGGGAAAGTGTTGCAAGGTCTGCGTGGCTGAATCAAAGCTTCTCTGCCCACCACTCAGTTTGGCTGAAGCTCTCTCAGCTCCTTCCTTTTCCGGAGAATACGTATTTTCTGGGGTTTCCCACAGCATTCTGCAAAGGCTTTGTATTTTTCTATAAAAACCTCTTCAGAATTAAATACCTCTGGGCCTCAATGGCTGTGGAGGGAGGAACAGACTCCTTTATTTTTTTTAAATGCTAAAAATATAGAAATCCCTCTGCTTTTAGAGGGAAGCGAGGAGACCTGCTTTTGTTGTTGGCAGCTGGTGGGAGGGCACTTGCTGTAACCCTCCCAGCTCTCCAGAAGCACCGCTATAATTCTGGAGAGAATTATAGATCTGTGACCTTTGTGTTTGTGAACCCTGTGGCTTAAATGCATGCAAAAAAGCAAGTCAAAAACGCTGGGTAGCATCACACACTCCTGTCTCGGGGGCTTTGAGCCAACTTAGAATTGTAGAATCATAGAATTGTTTAGGTTGGAAGGGACCTTTAAGATCATCAAGTCCAACCATCAACCTAACACTGCCAAACCCACCACTAAACCATGTCCTTAAACTTGAGGCTGGTGGAGATGTTGGTAAGGAGACACCAGCATACCGATGAGTGGCAGGGAGCCATATGGAGGGCGGATGCGATGCGGCGGTGTGCAGCTTCTTCCCTCCCTTCTGTGTTGTGGCACTTCACCTCCGAGTGCAGCATAAGCAGAAGTGGTGTCTGGAGGATGTGTTTCTTGTTGGGGAAACCAAGGCCCGGAGGAGAAGTGAGACGTCTGGGAAGAAAAGCTACTGGTAAAGCATCAGGTGACTCTGCAGGGTTTCCCTGCTTCTGTTTTTTGTCATTGGATCGCAGGTCGGGCATCAGCCTCAGGAGGAATGACAGCCTCGGTGGGCCAGTGTCCGTGCTCTTTGGAGTACCGTTACCCCGACAGAGCTGGGGTTAGGGCTGCAGGTTGGGACAGGTGCAGTTCCTTGGTTTTTGTCAGCAATCTGCTTGGATTTGGGTGTGCTCAGAGAGTTGATTTTGCACCTTGCGAGAATCACAGGCTGGCTGAGGTTGGAAGAGACCTCTGGGGTGCAGCTGGTCCAACTCCCCTCCCGAGCCTCCGTGCAAGGAAGAGACGTGTGGCTGTGGAAAGGCTGGAGATAATCAAAATCTGCTCTGACTCTATATCCACATGGGAGAGATGAAGAGGGAAAAACAGACCACTCTCCAAACCACAGGGGTACTAACATCAGCTCTGATGCCTGTTCACCATGCTGGAGTGGAGCTTGTGTTCCCCAGGTGCTGCAGTGAGGTGGATGAGTCCCGTGCGGGTTGTGGTCCCCCTGGAAGTTGTTGTGGCATCGAAGTTCAGTTGGGATTTGGTAGTGCAATGATGCTGCAAGTTGTCGTGGATACCTGCTTGATGGGAACATGGGGCTTGTGACTGTTTGCTTGCCAGTTCTCACCAAAGCACGTGGCAGCTGGAATAATCTTTTGCTCAAGAAAGTGTGCAGTGCCAAGGAGTTGGCAGTGTGGTATGCTATTTCATCTGCCTGAGGCTTCCAGTCCTGCCCATCCGCTTTCCATGCTGGCTGCTCCAGCAGTCCGCTCACTCACAAAGCCTCTTAGTTGTTTAAATTGAAGCTATTTATAGCTCTGGAGCTGTGAAGAACTTGGAGCACGGCACAGAGTAGCAGAGGCCAAAGTTCTCAATAGGTACCCAGACAAATTCTCCCTTTCTTCCCTCTCTGCCTCCCAGCCTTCCCCATCTCCATTTCCCACAGGTGCAGGTAACAGAGCTATCCTGCCTGCTTACCCTCTCCAAAGAGAGGGCAAAATCCAGGGCAGCGAGTCAATCGGAGCTCGTGGTGCTCGTCTTACCTAGCGGGGTTGCCTAAAATCTGAACAGAAATGCCTGAACCCTTTGCCTGGAGTGGTGCTGTCGCCTCGTGGAGAGCACAGTGGACCTGTCCCTTCAGTAGTGCCAAACCTAAGAAAGGAGAGCAGCACCTTTACGTGGTTTTGGGGCGCTCCTGATGCTGTGGTAACTGAGCACTCTTGGTCCCAGGGATGTAGGTTCAGGTCCTTCTCTGAGTGCAGGCGTTGGGTAATTTTGCTTCGGTTTTCTCGGGATGCATGAAGAGAGTTAACATCCAACTTTGGCTGTGCCTAGATCCGTGCCCCTCGCCTCTCCTTTTCGGAAGAGATCCTGGTGATGCGTTTTCCCTGTGAAGGAAGTCAGCCTCTTGTACTCCGTGCCGCAGCAATGTGTGGTAGGAGGGCCTGGTACAGGTATGTTTCCAGATGTAGGGATGTTGGGGTGAAAATGGATTGGTAGGTGGTGATTTTTTTTTTATTTTTTTTTTTTATTCTTTTTTAAGAGCGAAGAATAATAAGAGAAGCTAGAGCAGGGATTTTTTTCAGAGCAACCCTTCTGCATTGTTCCCTTGACGTTTTGTGGCTGCAGAGGCAGGAGCTTGGTCTAGTGTTTTGTGGCAAGTCACTTGCACCCCGAAGTGGTGTCACACACGTAGCCTGGCGCGGTGAAGCGGTCTCAGTCCCACAGAAAGATCTGATGGGTGGATGTGATGACAGCAGGAAACTCAGGAGCCTGTCTGAGCTGCTGCAAGGAATGAGAAAATGTAGGAAAGTGCATGTGTGGGGGTTATTTCATCTTCTCCCAGGGTCACACGAAAGAGCTAGGGTGGAAACTACAAGCCCACCTAATGTTGTGCAGCATCTGTCCTGGAGGGAGATGGGCCTGGAGGGAGATTAACCTCATGTTCCTGCTGCCATGGGCTTGTGAGAGGGGTTGAGGGCAAGAACAGCCTTGTGCAGGGAGCTCCCTTCCTCTCCCAGCTCTTCGGTGCTGCCAAGTTCCAGAGCTCTTTGCTTTCCTCCAAAATTATTGGGTACTGGATGCTGCAAAAGGCACATGCTGGATTTCTCCCACCAGTAACTTAATCCAGTTTGACACTGGGTGACTCTGGGCTCAGGTCTCTGACTAACGATTCAGAAACGGGGAGGGGAAGATGCACAGAGCTGCAGTCTCCCTTCACCCAGCGCTGCAAGCGCCCGGCCTCAAGCCGGCTGTGGCACTGAAAGGCTGCGTTGATCCCATCTCAGATGGAGGGTGGTGCTCGTGTGTGGAGGAGATGGAGGGGAGAGCAAACCCTCTGCAGGCCTTTGTTCCCTTGGATGAAACAGGCCCCCGGTGCGGGGCTACCACGAACAGAAGGGCAGTTGTTCGGGGGACACAGAGAGGGAAGATAAGCTGTGGTTTGATGCGGTTTGCGTTTGGCGAGCTGGGGCTGCATCTATCTCTTCATGCCCGGGCATCCACAACTCGCCCAGGTAGCTGCGCCTTATATCAGCAGTTCTCTTCAACAAACTGCCCTGGGCTTTTATTTGAATTGGGTACCTTCCCACGCTTCTTGCCCTGCTGTGCCTGCCAGCCCTTCCCACTCTGCCTGGTGCTGGCATGGCACCGGCAACGCAGCCGGCAGCCCGTGCCAGCTGGTGCATCTCACAGCATCCGTGCCCACAAGCATCACTGAATCCCTGCGAGGGGTAGGTGCTGAAGGTCACCGTGAGGAGGTGTGAAGAACTGATCTGAAGAGAAAGAAGCTGCTCCGCCGTTACAGATGGCATTTATGAGGCTGCAGCAGGACATTCAAACCAGAAGGAAACTTGAAGTGAAGTGTGAATGCAGCCCGCAGCCCTTCTGGATGGCGCTGGGACAATCAGCAGGAGAGTCGGGGCAGTGCACGGGATGATGATGAGAGTTTGGGCTGCAGGTGCTTAAAGGCTGCCAAGTCAGCAGCTTGCTGGGAGCTGGAGGGGCCTCGCCTGCCCTTGCCCAGAGCAGTACGGAGCTCAGCTTTCTCTCCAGACGCGTGGGTTCAAGCCCTGCTGCTCCCAGTGCTCAGAGTGGTATCGCATGCTGGGGCTTGTAGTTACATAGAGCTGGGATCCTGCATGTGACAGAATCACAGAACAGTCAGGGTTAGAAGGGACCTCTGGAGATCATCCAGTCCAACCCCCCTGCCAGAGCAGGGTCACCTACAGCAGGTTGCACAGGAACGTGTCCATGTGGGTTTGGAATGTCTCCAGAGCAGGAGACTCCACAGCCTCTCTGGGCAGCCTGTGCCAGCGCTCTGCCACCCTCACAGTAAAGAAGCTTTTCCTGGTGTTTAGACGGAACCTCCTGTGTTCCAGTTTGTGCACGTTGCCCCTTGTCCTGTCTCTGGGCACCACTGAAAAGAGTCTGGCCCCATCCTCTTGACACCTGCCCTTCAGATATTGATAAGCATTGGTGAGATTCCTCCTCAGTCTTCCCTTCTCCGGGCTGAACAGCCCCAGGGCTCTCAGCCTTTCCTCAGCAGAGTGATGCTCCAGTGCCCTGAGCATCTCTGTAGCCTCTGCTGGACTCTCTCCAGCTGCTCCTTGTCTTTCTTGAACTGGGGAGCCCAGAGCTGGACACGGTGCTCCAGATGTAGAGAGGGAGGATGACCTCCCTTGACCTGCCGGCCACGCTCTTTTTAACGCACCGCAGGAGACCATTGGCCTTCTTGGCTCCAATTTGGAGCACAGCAGATTCAGCAGAGCAAAAGGAGATGTTGGGAGGCTGGCTCTTGCCACCATGTGGGGTGGAGGGGACAGGGTGTCCATACACCCCAGCCCTCTGTCACATTCTCCAGCTGTGGAGTGGGGAGAAGGTGGACACAAGCAGGATCTGCCATCTTCCTGGAAACCTGGTTTTAACCTGCATACCTTGGAAAAATGAAACTAGAGATATGTGTGTGTGTGTAACTATGTATATGTATTTTTTCCGCCTGATTCCTTGGGCCACCAAGGAGGAGTTGCCTTTTATTCAGAGCCCTGGTGTTGGCTGGCACGTGCCCCGTGGAGCACTGGGACCTCACATCACACTGTGCCACCAACTGTGGCAAATGGGTCCTCTTTAACCTTCCCTGCCGAGGAGCAGAGGCTTCTCCTGCTGCCTTCCCCCACAGCTGTTGTGTCTCTCTGCGGTGAGGGACAAATGTGGAAACACTTGGCGCTTCTCAAATGTGGAGGAGAATTTTTTTTTGCAGGAGCTGCAGGCTTGCAGCCCGTGGCACAGAACGAACCCATCGCTGACGCTGCTGGTTTTTTGCCCGGCAGACTCCCTGGCACACACGGTGACGTGTGTTGGGCGCATCATTGCTTCGCACACCCCCTGGAGAACCTCCTAGCAAAGCCTGGCACAATGGCCTGTTTTTCTTGGGTTGTCTTTTCCTCCAGCAACTGTTTAGATGCTTTGTGTCTTCTGGGCGTGCTGGTGTGGGCACCATAGTCTCCGGTTCACCCAGCACGTGCACTGGAGGCACTGCTGTTTGTAGCGACGCGGTGGGGAGGGCATGGCAGCTGACAGCGCCCATCTGTCTTGTGCAGCGTTTAAGTCTGCTGCAGGCAGGGCACACGCGCTCTTTCTCTCCTCTCCATCCCATGTTTGTAGGTTGACAGTGATGTCCTTCAGGTTGTCCTTGAGCAGCACGTGTGCTGAGGTTACCCAAGAGCTGTATGTGGCTTGAGGAGGTTCAGGAGCTTTAAAGGAGAGCGGGAGCTGCCCTCCTTGGTAAGAAGGGCTGCGTTGTGCTGCAGGGAAGGGATGCTGAGCTGTTAGAGGAGCCCCAGCGTGGATTGCCGTGATGGCAGGATGCTTCTCTGTGGCAAGTAGACACGTGAGGGTTAATTGCACGTGCTCAAGCCAGGGAGCATCCTCTAGATTCCAGCTGTCAAAGCACTAACTTAAGTATGTGTCATCTTTACGAGGCAGTAAACAGTCCTACAGTCTGAATTACCGAGTCCAGAGGCCTCCAGGGTACAGTGGAACGTGTAGGGGCTTCCCTGGTAATTACTGCCTGCCTGCCTGCTGGAGGAGTCAGCCGGATGTGTTGCTGGCTTGGTTAAGGTGGCAGTAGCTCTAGAGCATGGGGCATGAAGAGAAGGAGCAGGTTGGGGTGCTGGATGGCTGTGTGGCACAGCGCAGCATTGTTCTGCTCTGCTCCTGGCCCTTCCAGCCCCATGTCACCCACCCAATCCTCCTTGCTGTCTCCGAGACGCTAGAGAAACCAAACAGCCGCCGTTTTCAAAGCGCACAGCAATGCCAAACCGAATCTGAGGCCAGGTGTGGGTTCCTGTGTTGAACCTTTGTTTGATGGAGTGGTGGGCTCCTCTTTAGAAGCTCTGGTGCAAAGCTCTTGTGTCCTCCTGGAGCTCCGTGGCTTGCCGATGATATCCTGATGGCTGATCTCGTGTGACATTGCTACTGCCCCTGGGTGGCCTTGCCTTGAGGCGCCGCTGACTGCCACATTGCACTTGGTGCCAGTGGGGCTGGAGAGTGCATGGGAGGGTTTTAGGCTGGTGGGGATCACAGCATGCTGAAGGGGACCCATCTCGCTGGCTGCTGTGCCACAAAGGGCACAGATCTAGGTCGGCTCTGCACATCCAGGCGTATTTTGTATGTGCTGGTACTGAAGATTGACCCAGGACTGTCCTAGAAGCCATCAGTGCAAGGAAATGAAAATGGCAAGTAGGCTGTGCATGAGGAAGCATTCACAGTCAAACCACAGTGAGATCGGCATGTTTTATCCCACTGAGCTTCACGGAAACTGTTGATAATTGTCCCCTCTAAAGTTCAGGCACATGAGAAAGAGAAGTAAGTGACCTTCATGGGTCAGGCGCGCATCCGCAAACAGATCCATTGCTGTTGGTGGGACTCAGCCTGTGCGCAGGATCCCATCTTCTCCCATCTCCCTTGCAAGAAGGAACTGGGCTTGATTGCCAGCTGGAGCACCACGAGAAGGTGCTTCAGTAGCAGAGCGTGAGAGCTCACTGGTGCCTGTGTGCTCAGTGTTGGATTGATATTTTGGCCTCTCTCATTAAACTGCCCTGTGGTGTTTTCTGTAATGAGATGTGAATCCTGGAGGCTGGCCAGGCTCTTTCTGTAAAGAGCAGGGATGCTAAGGTGATGAAAGGCCAAAGTCTCCTCGGATGTAATTCTGAATTTCCTCCATGGTTTCAGCAGGACGGGACAGAGCAGCTGGCTCAGGGCGGGGTGAGTTTCCCTGATGTCAAGAGGAAGCTGTTCTGTTAAAAGTTCACTGGAGAGGTTTTGCTTTTGATTTTTTTGAAGGTCATGTATCAGCATCCAGTCCTGCAGAGCAGAGTCAGGAGTCCTTGAGAGCTGCAAGGCACTCTGACCTTTCCTTGCCTTCTCCTCAGAGGAGGGGTCAGTGGGGATCTTGGGAGGGGGGGCGGATCCTGTGGCTCTTTGCACAAGCAGAGATATGGATCCATGACTGAGGGACTTGGGGCTTTGCAGTCTGGAGAAGAGAAGACTGAGGGGGGATCTTATCAACACTTATAAATGCTTAAAGGGAGGGTGCCGGGGGGATGGGAACAGTCTTTTTTCAGTGGTGCCCAGTGACAGGACAAGAGGGAACGGGCACAAACTTGAACATAGAAGTTCCATCTCAACATGAGGAGGGACTTCTTTCCTGCGAGGGTGGCAGAGCACTGTCACAGGCTGCCCAGAGAGGTGGGGGAGTCTCCCACTCTGGAGCCATTCCAAACCTGCCTGGACGCCGTCCTGTGCAACTGCTGTAGGTGACCCTGCTCTGGCAGGGGGTGGCACTGGGTGAGCTCCAGAGGTCCCTTCTGACCCTGACCAGTCTGGGATTTAGCCTTTTTCCTGCAGATGTGGCAAGCTCCTGGAGGTACAGGCAGTAATTTAGCTCACCTCTGACCTCGGCAGGTAGGAATGGTGTTTAACCAGTGCTGGAATAAGAAGGTAGAAGGCAGGGGGTGACATTTGGGCTGGAGGTGTCCCTTCTCCTGTCCTCTGGAGCCTTGGTGGCCACAGTGTGGAATTTCTGGGAGCAGCCAGCAGCCTGCGGATGCCCTGGACCTTTTGTGCCGTTCTCTGCCTGCTGTATTTATTGAGCCTGACGCTTCAGCTGCTGTGGAGACAGACAGATTTCTATTAACCGTGCCCTGCGTGTGCCCCCCCGTGAAGTGAGCCCAGGCATTAGCGTTGCAGGAACTGAAGGCTGGAGCGCACAGCTGGAAATGCAGGGTGATTTATTCAATGGAGATGTGAGAGATGGGAGCAGACAGCTTTGGATTTCGCTCCTGATCCGTTTCCCCTCCCTCCCTCTCTTCTCTTTCGTTCTCTCTTTTCTCTTCCCCCACCGCCCTTCCAATTTTATTTTAACAGTGCTACAAATGGCATCATAAATCTTAGCTGAGCAGCAATTCGGGTTGGCGGCCACCAGTAAATCTCCTCTTTCAGCCTCCCTGCAGTGGGAAGTTGCACTGGCAGTAAGGTGAGTCCTCATTGTGCCTGGTTTAAAGTCCCATCAGGTTTTCCTGGCTCTTTCTGGTTACGGGTCCATACCATGTTTAGCCTTAGTCCCGCATCTCTGTAGTCGGGGGAGACGGGAAAAGTCTTCTCCCACCCCAGCATCCAGTGCCAACACCTGATGTGTTGGAAAGCGGTGTGAAGCGGTGTGAGGGATGGTAGCGTGAGTTGCAAATGCTGTTGTTCAGGGGTGTGACATCTACAGTTGTTCCCTGTTCTTAAAGATAATAGAAGGTGGCCTTCATCCGGGCAAAGGGATCTGTACTTCCAACCTACCCTGGCCATGCAGGTGCTGTTGTTTTCTGATGCCGAATCCCTGTGTCTTCTGCAAGGCTGTGCTGGGAAGAATGGCAGAAAATGGCCCTGGGTGGTGTGTGAAGGGCAAAGTCTTTGCCGTTTGATTCACACGAGGGATCTGTCTGCACAGTCCCACACCAGGAGCCGTTTGTCCTGGCAGATGTGTTTCCCAGCTGCCTGTACCGTCTCCTTGGATGTGTGCTCCACCTGTGTTTGTAGCCCCTTCCCCACCACGCTTGAGCTTGACCGTCCTGCATTGAGGCCAAGTATTACGAGAGCAGAATAAAAGTGCAGACCATGCCTTCGTCTTAGCTTCTTTTTGGCTGGCTGTGAAGCTTCAAAGGCATTTTCCATGTTGGGTTCTTAAAACACTGGGCAAGTGTTGAAAGACGCAAGGATAGGACTGCCTGATGTCAACAAGACTTGTTTTTTGTGTGATGGACCGGTAATAAAACCGAGGTGGAAGGGGGAAAGGCATCTCCTGCAGAAGTGTGTTAAAAACCAGTGAGATTCTGGGGGTTTAGAGCAGCTGGGATTTTTGCAGAGGAGCAGCACAGGCCCTGCGGTGTCGAGGGACTGCAGGGCTCTGACTCCAGATGGCCACCTCACCCTTGCCCTGCTCTGTTCTCCAGGGAGCGCAGGCTCTTTTGAGGTAGACCGCAGACCCTCGCTTAAAAAGAAATTCCTTCATTGGCTTAAAGACAGAGAAATGAAAACAAGTAGAGCTTCCTCTTCATCCACCTCTCTTTCCTCTGCAGGGGTTGCTTTTGAACTGATTGTTCCAACATACCTCAGGTGTGGGTAGCTAAGTGGGGGGAATCAAGCATCCTTCGGTCCCAAGAGTCCACCTTCCTTTCTGAAGCTGTCCCAGCTCCTCAGATGAGAGAGCAGCTTAATGAGTTCAGTTTCTTGCTCCTTTCCTCGCCTCCTCCCCTCCCTGCTGAGAGTGGGTAAGTCTTTCTTGTAAAATGTAATGGTAGAAATCAGCCCCATCGGTGCTTTCTTTCCTTCCCACTTTCTCAGGTTTGTAGCGCTGAAGGGCTCCTTATCTTTCTGTGTCCCCATGCTCGGATCCTCCTTCAAAGAGCAGCATGTGCTCTGCTTCTCCAGGGCCTGTTTCAAATGGGACCTGGAGAGAGGTGATCAAGGTTTATTTGAAGGATTGCCATGCCCAGGTCTCTGAGCTCCTTCAGTGGTACCACGGCTGCTGCTTCTCCAGCTGGGGTGGAGGACACATCAGCAGGTTTCTGGGACAGCTTTCCCTCTTGGGATCCTTTTCCACCCCAAGAGAAGCTGTGCTGCTGGCTTGCAGGGTATCTTTTTTTTCAACTGGGCTGACCCAACTCATGCACAGAGCCTGCTGTGACGTGTTGGTGAAACTGGAGTAATGGAGACCCTCTTTATAAGCCGTGTTGCACCTACCCCTGAGGGGCTTCCTAGGTGACAGGGGACACGGAGCTCCCTGCCTGCCTCGGTCCTTGTGTGCAGGCAGTGCCGGCCATGCCGAGTCTGTCCTTAGCCAGGGCTCCCCTGGTTGTAGAGGGAGTAGCCACAGCTTGATTGGGCATGAATACTCTGCTCCCAAGGACCGTGTGTAACTGCTTCAGCACCTGGTTAGATCCTGTTTAACCTGGTGTCTGGCTCTGGCCATGTCCTGGAGATGGGACCTTTATCCTGTTCAGGGGGTGGCAGCTGTTCTGGAAAGAGAACAGGAGTCCTGATGATCTCCTGGGCTGGTATAAAATTCCTCGCTAGCACTGAAGGACCCAGTGCGATGTGGGTGAGGAGCTCGAAACTCAATCACAGCCCTTGGTCTGATGTTTGCAGACAGAAGTGATTCTCCGCTCCTCTGTGGCCAGGCGCTGGTGTCTGGGCGCTCAGAGGTGCTCTCTGAATCCCAGGCTCAGATGCACGTTTTGTTCTCTTAAGATTCCCCCCACATACATACACAAACCCTTTAATAGCTGTAATAAACCATATGCCCCTGTCATTTAAATAGAATAAATAAAGTTGGAAAAGCCTCCAAGGAGCATCTGGAACTTCACCACCTGTGGAAAATCGGCAGTTAGAGGAGCTATATATGTAGCGGAAAGCAGGGAGAAGAGCCCATAAAGGCAGTGTCAGCAGAACAAGAGGAGTGTCTGACAGTCTTTCATCTTCCCGTTGGCAGCATTCGGATGCGACTCCAGCTGCTTTCTGTTCCAGGATGCAGGCAAGTGTGCGCTCCTGCACTTGGGTATCGCTGTTTGCAAGGAGCAGGTCTGCTTTGACCCAAAAGTTTGGAAATCATTATACTAGCAAGTAGGAATAATTCAGAGGATGGTGAAGGATCGTTGCCAGGACTTGAGAAATTCATGTTTGGTTTCTGGACTCGTCTTAGACTTAGCGGTTGGGCAGGATCCATGGTCTGGCAGTGCCTTGGTTTGCTGTCTAGATGGTTGCTCCCCGTGGGAGGAGAATCCGAGGCTCTTCAAAGCACCACTGTCTACTGTAGGCACAGGGCTGCACAGATGCACGCGCAGAAGTGTGTACAGGCGGGAAGTGTTGGTTCTTTCAGGTGCTGGCACTGTTTCTTACGCTGCAGTGGGAAAGTCATTCCCAGTTCTGTCCAGACCTTCCCAGATGCTTTGTGGAAAGAGGGAATCTGGCAGCCAGGCAGGTGTTGCAAGCGAAGTAGGAGACAGCTGTATCTCTCTTGGTAATGCAGACATCCCAGATCCTTCTTGTTACCGGTCCCCTACAAGGTAAGAGCTTTGATTTCCTGGCCTGCTGAACTGCGAACATTCCACAGCCAACCTGAACTTCACTTACAACCTCAAGATACAAATATGAACATCCCCCCTGTGCCACATTGCTGGATGCTCCTTAACACTGCGTGTCTCATCCCAGAGGCACTTGTGCCTAAACGTTAAACCCCTTTTGAGGCCGAAATGTTGAGACATGAATAGAGAGGGTTCTGCTGAGAGGTGCCGCGGTGTGTGTCTGAGTGCCGTGTTGAATCCCTGCTGCTCGCTGGCAGCCCCGGGCACGGAAGACAAGTAGGGATGGCCGGCTAGCACGCATCGTGCTTGCCTGCCACCAGGATCCCGGGTGGGTAGGCAGATATCTTTTGCAGCCTGGTTCTTCCGCGTTGCTGATCGTCTCCCTCCATGAGTGATGCATATATCACTTGACTGCTGGTACCCTCCCTCTCCGCTCCAGCATGTGAGCCTCTGCGTGGTACACCAGCTTTGACAGAAAGGGCCAACCCCGCTGCAGGCTTTCACCGTTTGTCAGAATAAATTGCTTCTTCCTCCTATTGCGTGGAGGAGATGCTGGTTCATTTGCCCGGAGTCTTGAAACAGCACCTGAGACAGCTTCTCCCCCTGCTGCTTCTTCCTCCCCCCGAGCCTGCAAGGAGAGCAGAGCCTGCTGGCTGCAGCGTGGCAACAGACTCCCAAAACCACAGCTGATGCAGCAACAAATTTTGTGCAGTCTTGCATTCATCTGCTTGACCTGATGTAACCTGGGACCAGAGTTGGAGAAGGGGCGGATGATCCAGGAGCGGGAAAAGCTGGAGCGATCTGGGAGGCTGGTGGGGGGTTCACTGCTGTTCAAAGCCTCTGCGTTCCATGCGGGCCCCGGCAGCCCAACTGACCGAGCAAGCCCTTGGTCCCACTTCACCCCAGGTCAGTAAAGCATTGGATGGACGTGGCTCCAGTGCAGCAGGCTGCACCAAACCTTCCTGCATGTTTTTTTTCCAGGACCTGGTAGTGAATGTGAGCGCACTTGAAAGTTGTGTGTGGAGCCAAGGACTCAGTGGAGAAAGAGTGAGCGTGTGCATGTATGTGCAAACTCCGATACCCAGTTCATCTGGCATGTTGCCCTGGGCTTCTGCTCTGTGCGTTGAGATCCTCCTCTGGGATCGGTGTTCTCTGGAGGGGTAGCAGATGTGGTTCCTGAAGTAGAAGAGAGGACATTCAGATGTGCCCTCTGTCTTCTGATCTCCTGTCGCCAAAGGAGCTGCTCAAGCATGTGGAGACATAGCAGGGCTTGGGCGTTGGTGGCATTGGCTCTGGGAGGAACCTCCATCCTTGCCTCTCCCCTCGCTGCCAGATGGCATTTGTGGTGTGGCTGCGGTGGCTTGATGACCATGCCCTGATCCAACTGTAGGATCAGCTATGGCTCGGCCGACTCGGATCGACTCCAGGGATGTTGGGAGTTGCCAGAGTTCCTCTCTCTTCCTCTGTCCCTTGGCAATCTTTCTTTCTTTCTGCAGATGAGTGCAAAGCTTGTTGGCTGGGTTATTAAGCATGAGCTGCTTTCCTGAGGCAAAGGACTGGCTTAGCTTTTCATTAAGGCTGGTTAATCATCCTGAAGAGAGCCTGACAGCCGCTGGCGATGGACCGCAGTGCCCTGCTGCCTTCCATCTTGCCAGTGGGTGCGAGGTCCTGCTCGTGGTGTCCTGAGTGTGGCTGGCAGCTGCGGGAAGGGTGCTGCGTGGTCTGGCATGGGATGGTGCCGTTGCAGAGCTTGGCGGCATGGGCTTGAGCCCCGAGAAGTTTCCTAGTTTGCAGGAAGAGCACCCAGCAGCAGCGCTGCCAGCAGCCAGGATGATGGCCAAGTTAAAGCCCCAGGAGAGGAGGAGGAGGCTGGGGTCTCTGCTTCCCCCGCTCTTCTTAGTCTCAGACCTCAGGGAAAGACAAGTCTTTCTCTCTCCCTCCATGCCAAATGGTACCGAGCTCTTGATTACTGTTGGGTTTTTTTTCCTAATTGTACCTTGGACCTAAGCCTTGATTTATTTTATTTTCTTTTAAGGGAGAATTTACGGAAAAAGATGGTTGTTTCTCAAGAAAATAGCGGCCAGCCCCGTGCAGCTGATGATGGGCAGGGCTGGGAACTGATGAGACGAGAGAGGGGCTTGGCAGCGTACTCCCATCTCCTTCCCCATGGCTGTGCCTGCGTTGCGATAGCTCCCACCGCCCCTGCAGGGCCACGCGAGGGGGCAGGTGGTCCTCTCCAGCCTTGTATGTCTTCCTCCAATAGCAGTATTTTGCCTTTCGGGCCTCAAAGGCAGCAAATAGCTTTGAATTTCCTTTTCATCCTGGGAAGAGAGGATTTAGTTTACTCTCTGAAAGTACAGGGAGGTGTTTTGGAGCAGAGCTGGTGGCGCTGGCTGTGAGCGTGAGGTGGAGTTGCTCACAGAACATCACCCGCAGCTCTTCAGTCCTGTCCCTTGTCGTGCTCTCCAGACATGAGACATCCTAAGAGATGTCCCCTGGTCCGTTCCCTCCCACATTTCATCTGAAATCCTTATGCTTTGAGCTCTTCTGGCCATCCCTTCCATCTTCCCGACCCAAGCACCATAGATAATCATTGACATGAAGCTGTCCCCATCCTATCGTCTCTGGGCAGGTACCATGCAGGTGGGCAGGCGTTCCCGCGGCCAGTCTGCGGGGGTGGATAGCAGATGTCTCCCTCCGGGCTTGGTGAGAAGGGCTGGTGGAGGGCCTGGGGCAGAGCCAGCCCAGCAATCCTGCGCTGGAGATGGTTAAGAGGAGGGAGCTCAGAGGAAGACCCCTTGACCATTGCATCTGAGGGAGTGGCACACGTCTTTGATGGAGGAAAAAAGGAACATCGCTCCTTGGTATGACCTAAAGGTCTTAGCGATGTGTTGAAGACAGCAAAGTCTTGCCCTTCTTCCTCACTAGGCAAAAGAGATGGTGAAGGGGATGTACTGCAGCCTCCCTGGCTGCCCCTTATTGGCTGCTGTTAATACTCGGAGAGAGGCATTAACCCCATGCTGCTCTTCCCTGGGATCTTCTCCTCATTGATTGCTGTTACCAACTTTTGTGCCCTTTTTAAGGGGCACAATTTCCGTTGGCTTCTTAAATTAAAACCTGCCATGATTTGAAATGAATCAGTATAATAGTAGTAGTAAAGAGCATCATCTTCCCAGCTGTTCCTCCCCAACATCTTGTTTGTCCTCGTAGATCTGGCATGTTGGTTGTAAATCCTCTCGCTGCTGTTCTTGATCTCCCCTGATTTCTATACGTCTTGTGTTAGCCTAACTTCAGTGGTGGCTTGGAGGTCCTGATGGGAGTGGCATCTGCATGATGTGTCCTGCTCACATGTTCAGCGTTAAACTGCCCACCAGTTTGTCCGGATCAGCAGGGAGCCCTCATGACTGCAAGAGGAGAAGCTGCCTCCAGGTTGTGATTTGGCTTCGTGTTGCTCAAGGTGTGTTTGTCCTCCGGTTCCTGTGGGTGCAGGAGGCCATTAGGTGCTCCTGGTATCTCCCACCCTCTTCCTAGCACACCTTGAGATTTAAAGGACCTTGCTCCGTGGAGGGGTTGTGCTACAGCTCATCCCAGAGGATTTGGTGTCCTCGGTGGTCCCTGCTGGGTGTGTGATGGAATCGATGGTATTCTGTCAGTCCTGGTGTTGCCAAGGCCTTGTTTGCTCTGTAATGATCTCTTCTGCCACGTCCAAAGGGTGAGAGGTTTTGGGGCTGAGAGTCGAGGCTGAACGCTGCAGCCAGGTCGGCAGGAATCACTCCTCTTCTGCTACATTTGAACCTGTTTGGCCTTTGACTGTAGCCTGCCTTGCTGCCCGGCAGCTGAACCTCTCTTCCCCTCACCCTGATTCACCTTTTTTCAGTTCATCTGTATTACTGACTGGGGAAGGTGTCAACCAGGATTGACCCTTGATAGGGTCTTGAGAAGTTTTCTGAGCTGCCTTAAGGCAGGGAAGGATTTATGGGCCAGTCAGGGAATGATTTAATAAGTTTTTGGACCCCCTGCCCTTCCTTCAAAATCTTCCTTCTTAACCAAGGGGATCTTTTCAGAGTTTGAAATTTTTCGTTCTTTTCTGCAGAAGTGTTCAGGTTTCTCCACAGGTGAATAATTGCGAACTCCCTCCTGCTGGGGCCGTCGAAGTGAAACCGCAATGCACATTTGTACTAAACCTGTTCTCAACATCAGTGAGCGAGTGGCACCCCTGGCGCCGGCATTTGAGTCTTGTCCCTGACTGCCGGGCTGTGGAATCGGCCCTCTTCCTTGATGGCTGATGTTGAGTTTTTGTCCCATCATCTCAGCGTGGAGAGCCAAAGATCCAGGAGGTTTGTTTGGCGTTTGTGTGCATTGCCACCCGCTGGATGCTGGCTGGAGATCGGGACTTGGGTCGGCGGCAGGATCGTAGTCGGTCATTCTCATGAAAACCTCTCAAGAAAATATAATTCCCAAATTACCTTTCACTGGTTCCAGGAAAACTTTCCCCTGGCATTGCTGAAAAGATGAGTCGGAAGGGCCAAAAGCTGAGTTACGGCAGCTCTCGTAATCCTTGTGTCTCCTCATAACGTTGGCGAGACCCCTGCCCTGTTTGGGATTTGGATCACCGTGTCTTTCAGGTTTTTAGCATGGAGGCCTCTGTTTGATGGCAGGGTGTGAAAGCCTGTTTTTCTCAAACGGGCAGTCGTTTTATTCGGTAGCAGATCTGTAGGATGTATCATCTTGGTCTGTGGGACTGATTTCAATGGAGTCCATTTTAGGTGCTCATGAATTTTCCTGAACAACTTTATTTGACGTGGAAAACTTTCTGGGACACCTCTTAGACCACCGATGGAGTGTAATTATAAAAAAAACCATGCAAGATAGCCAACCCAATTTTTACCAAGCTTTCTAAAAAACAAACCTACTGTTCTCTAAGTGCCTTCTTGCTCCAAGTGTGCAAGAAGTTGAAGCTATGAGTATCCAACAGGGTCCATCAGTCCTCTTGGGTTCAGGCTTTTCTCATCAGTTGGGGTTTTTTTTAACAAAAAACCCTAAATTCTTGAATTTTTGTGTTGCGTTTGCTGGGGACTGTGGGCCTTTTTCCCCTGAAAGAGCAGCTTTTATGGGAGCTGTGGGCATGCTGAGACACTCACAAATATTTTAACAGGAGCAGGGTATCTGCAGAGATCCTTTGCGCTTTCTATCCCCAAATTACACCAATTTCACGCAACTGTGACAAAAACCTATAGAACTGGTGTACCTTCTTTGCCTATTTGCTCTTAAGTGGGTTCAAATATCCACTGTAGGTGGATTTTAGTCAAAGTCAGTGCTCTGTAGTCAAAGTAAGGCAAGATACGGATTGAGGCCATTCAGTTCATCACCACCTTTGAACCAAATCAACGTATTAAGATGTTACTGAACCTGTTTAAGCATATACGTAGTACGGTGCTGGCCTGACTTAATGACACAAGTTTTCCTCACCTAGTATAATACTTGGGTGCAACTGGAGCTTGATACTGTTTGCTCTTTATTTCCCCAGATACCCAAAAGACTGGGGAAATTGGGTACAGAACGGGTGGTTGAAGTAGCTGAGTCCAGGAGCGATGGCAGCAGTAGCGCTCTGCTAAATTGGTTTCTTTGAAGTGAACTGCGACTGCAACTGCCAAAATTTCCCATGCTTGCATGCAGGGAGCCAAGATGAGGTTATTAATTATAACAACAGGCTGGAATTGATCTTAATGAGAAACAGTGTAGCTTGAGAGGAGCTGAGGCTGTGCTGGTGGCTGTCCCCAGGGCTGGGGCTACAGAGGGACCTTCCTGGGCTGTTCTGCCAGCCTTGCTGCAGCAAAGCCTGTCCCGTGATGGCCCTGTGCACCTGAGTGCCAGTGGAGCACATTCCCTGTGCCTCCATTGTGAGTTTTGAAGAGGTCCCATTGCCGTTGGCCATCTCATCTGGGTCCCGCATCCCGCTAGCCTTGGATAGGCGCAGGAGGTGCTTCTTTAGGGGGAGATACCTGGTCCCTCATCAACAGCTTGTGACCCCAGAGCTTACAAACGCTCGTAACGTTTGAGCAAAGCTAGAACTGCGACTTTGCTGGCCTCCTTGAAATACTCGGTCTGCCTCTTCCTTTTGTATCCCCAGGGATTCTTCTTGTTGCCCTGGCAGAGATTTGGGTAACCTGTTCATTAGCAAAGGAGCCTTTGAGAATGGTCTTGTCTGAGCGTGCCTGTACTGCACGGCGCTCTGCTAGCCAAACGGGTTTTCTTCTGAAAGCTAGTATCTTACAACACTGAAGCAATTAAGGTATATTAAAGGCTAATGATGCACGTCCTGTTTTTCTCACAAGGCAAGCCTTCCAGATTCTGCTTCTGCTTTGATGGTTTTGCATGTTGAATGATAAAAGTCTCTTGTCTCCAGTCCATCAGTGTAGGATAACGCTGCCTGGATGTCCTTAAGCCTTGGAGGAGAGCTAGTGTGAAGCGTGCTCCTTCCAGATGTCTCTCACTTTGCATTCTTGCAGTGGCGTTGGGCTTGCAACGCCACCGACCGTGTATTCAGATGGGCAGATCCCTTCAAAGACTCTGCTCCTTCTCTCCTTTTTCCTGGGCCAAATCCAGCCAGGGATTTCAGCCATGAAGAGGACTCTCCAAGTGATGACCATCTCCTCAACTCCCTTCCCTCATCAAAGCCAGACTTGTGCTCCTGTCCTGGCTGTGCCTCTACCCTCATCCCATTTCCCACCCTACTCTTGACAGGTTCCCTGGGACTTCTTCGTGGCCGGCGAAGGGTAGAGGAGCATGTTCTCTGTCCCACTCGTGCCCTTTGCAAGCAGTTGTACTTACAGAGCATTGCCTTGGAAGTCCTTTCTTCCCTGTCCTGCAGCAGAATGTCCCCTCTCACCCTTAACACCTGTCTTTCTTAAGACAGGCAAGCCCTGGTTTTGGGGAGGCGATGGCAGAGTAAATTGCAGGGGAAAGCTGCAGTTCGAGAGCATGTTCTGTGGTTTTGTTGGCTGCCACAAAAATATACTGTATACTGCTGAACGAACTCCATACATCTGGGACCGGTGGTTTGGGGGGTTTTTTTGGTCAGAATTCTCATTAGCAGAATTCAGTTTTCCCCTGGGAACTTCTCATTAAAACTCGCAGCCTCTTCTCTCCCTGGCCAGTGGAGCACATCTGAGCTGGCAGAGCACTTTGTGAGCTGTGCCCAGTGTGGGAAAGTAGAAGCTAAATAGAAACTGTGCAAGAACCCTCTTGAGGTTTAGTGCAATGGGACCAAGAAATTCCCAGGAACTGGAGCGCGTCATCAGCTTGCAAAACTCTTAGTGTCTGTTCGACTCTCTCGGCACCTTCTGGGGAGGGTTGTGTGGTGTTGGTGGATCTTTAATGGTGCCATTCCCTGTCATGTGCTCACCCTTGCATGGTCTCCTGCTGCAGAATTAGACTTTATTTTTCTCCTTTGATCAGTGATTCTCTTCTGCCACCATTGCCTTATTAAACAGAACAAATCCAGTTGATCTGCTTCAAGTTTTTACTGTTGGAAAATGCTATTTTCTGCATCAATGTAATTGTCCTGCCTTAGCGAACCATCAGGAGTGCTGATACTGCACTGGGGCTGGGAGGAGGTAACCTCCAGAAAGAAGGGGAGTCCTGGCCAGAGGAGGGTGTGGCATGGAAGTGGAATGCGCTGGTCCCTCAGCTGTTTTTGCTTCCCCTATCTAAGCTGGTTTCCTGGGAATTGGTTGACAGTTTGTCCTGGACTGACTCTGAAGAGTGAGAGCAAGAGTGTGCGGAGCGCTCAAAAGTTAATATTTCAGGGTCAAGAAGTTTTTATTTCATCAATTGCTTCACTAAAAGCAGAAATTTGTGTAGTTGTAGCCATTGTGGTTCCCTTCCGCCAGACTGAAGGAACGGAGAGGACGGTGCAGCCGGGAGCTCGGACCAAGGTCCCAGCTCAGGTCCCAGCTGAAGGACCTGCCTGGTGCGAGACAGAGGTTGCATGAAGAAGGTGGCGTCCTTTTTGGAGTTATTTTTTCTTTCTTCATCTGACCTCAGTGTGATGATTCATCACACCCAGTGCCCCTTCATAGAAGGGGCTGCAGGTCCTGGGTGCTACAGACCAGGTCTGCTGGGAGGCGCTTTTGTCCTGGACTGGTCAGCCCTTCGTGGTGGTGGTGCCTGGAAGGATACGAGGCATCAGACGTGGTGATAAAGCTGAGATGTTCTAGCAAGAGTTTCTTAAAAAATCAGGTTTGTCTCTTTGTGGTCAGCAGAAGGCTGAACTGCTGGTGCTTTTGAAGTTGACGGGTTTCTGCTAGGGTAAAGCTGTGGTTTGTAGCAGCTTTTTGACCAGGGCTCCCTTAGCGCTTTCTCAGCTCCCTCTGGAGGATGCAAGCCACCAGCCCTGTCCTGTGGGGTTGCTCAGCCCCGCACAGGACCAAACACTTCCCTGGTGCTGTGCAAGGGGAGCAGCAGTGCAGCCCAGAAGGAGCAGCGAGGCTGCAGCTTCAACTCCTAAACGTACATCTAGTTTGGGGCAAAAACCTCCACAAACTGGAGCAAGTTCAGTGGAAGGCCGCTAAGATGGTCAGAGTGCTGAAGTGGGTGTCCTGCAAGGAGAGGATGAGGGAGCTGAACTTGTTCAGGCTGGAGAAGAGAAGGCTTTGGAGGAGGTCTACCAATACCTACAGGGACATCATCCACAAGACACAGCCGGGCCCTTCACAGCAGTGCGTGGTGGGAGGACTGGAAAGAAAAAGCATAGGATGGAACAGGAGAGGATCAGGCTGGGTGTAAGGAGAAGCATTTTTGCCCCAAGGACAGTCAGTCAGTAGAGTTTGCTGCCCAGAAAGACAGTGTAGTCTCCGTGCTTGGAGGTTTTCAAGACCAGACTGTATAAACCTGAACAACCTGCTGTCATGTCTTAAGAGATGCAGCTCGGAGCAGGAGTTTGGACTGGGGACCCCCCTGAGGACCCTTGAGTCCTGAGTTATTCTGGGATCCTGCGTGCTTGCTCTTGTGGAAGTGGGGTGCTGCTTTCCCTCGCAGATGGAGAGGTCCAGCCAGGGCCCCTGCTTTGTGGGCGCGTTTGTGCCGTTGCAGTGGACCTGCCTGGCTTGGTTGCTTCGATATGAGCCTCCGAGAAAGCACGGATGAGCGTAGGGGAGGTTTTCTTTGCTGTCTCTGTCCTCGCTCAGCAGAAGATCTCTGCTGGTGCAAAGTGGGAGAAGAGGGCAAAGGGACAGGTCCCTTCTGGTCCTTTGTTTTCGCTTGCGCCTCTCTGAAATTGGGTGAAGGTCACTGGTACTGAAGCCTGTATTATTTTCTTGTCTTGCTTTGGAGTGGGAGAGGCAGGATTTGGAAATACTTTTGCAACCTGCCCTGTTTGTCTGATGCTGGCACAGAGCTGGTGACACTTCTGTAAGCCTTCAGGGTTTAGGAGTGTGAATCAGAGACTGTTTTTCTCCTATAGAAATCCATAAAAAGTGGAAAGTCCCTGTTCATAGTGTTTCTGTGTTGCTCTGCCAGTATAATCTGCTGCAACATTCCCCTGGTCCAGCCTACCTGCCCTTGCCTGGCTCTGCAGGCGTGAGTCAGCTCAGCCCACAGCATCTCCTTGCCTGGGCTTCATGATGATCCCAACCCACGTGCCCTTCAAACAGTTCAACTGCCAGAGCGATGCCGTGTGGTTGCTGACCTCCTTCACCCGCTTCTTGCCCTGGCGGGGATGTCTCCTGCTCCGGCTGGCTCTGGAGATGTGGTAGGTCCGTGCGGGAGATGGCTCAGCAGTCCTCTCTTTGGTCAGAGCGTGCTGTGCTGTTAAAAGAAGGAGTTAAATAGAAAACAGCTGGATGGGGGGGGGGGCGCGATTCGCAGCTCACGGACAATCGAGGCAGGATTTTGTTTGGGTTTTTTGTGAATTTTCTTTTTCTTCTGCAAATTTCTAGTGCTTTTTCTTGTATTTGTCAAACAACAGGGTTTTGCTATAATGCATTCTGTTTCAGAGAGCTTGGGGTTTGTACGTTGCTGACTAGAACAATTGATTTTTATTTATTTGTTTATTTACTGCAGGAGAGAACTGAAGCAGTAAGTTTTAAGGCTTTAGCTGTTCTGGAAGAGTTTTATTTAGAGAAACGGCCTGATTCTGTTGCTGTGTGCGATTGACACAAGCTCGTATGATCCTGTTGCCAGTGTGGGCTCTGCAGCGGAGCCCTGGGATCTCTCGCTCCAGTGCCCAGGTCACCTCCAGCCATTCGCTCTGGCTAGTCCAAGGTGCTTCTGTCCAGGGCCGGTTGCCATCTCCTGCCCCGGAGCTCGGCTGCACATCGCACAGGCTTGGCACACCACCAGCTCCCTGCCTGCAGGAAAGACGCAAACTGCAGGTTTTTGGGCGCTTCCCCGTCTTGCACCCTGCCCTGTTCCTTCCTATCTTGCCCCGCTCTGGTGAGGCTCCAGAAAAACCTTTGGTCCCAGGTGACACCCGAAGGTGGTGGAGACCCCTGGCTTGTTTGATGGCTGTGTAGGAGCCAGCACTCTAGCAAGAGGACACACAAGCTCAGCAGAGACTCCTAAACTCATCGCTCAGCAGAGCCCTTGGAGGGGGACATTACTGTCCCAAGGTGGGTTTGGAAGGTGACCAGCGGATGCCTTCTTGCCCTTCCCTGCCTTGTCCTAACAATTCTGCCTCTCCCTTTCCTCCTGATGACAGCCTTCCCCCACCACCTCTGTGCTCCTCTCAGAAACAGTGTCCAGAGGGAAACGGCCACACATCCTTCGGGCAGCTCTGCTGCCAGATCCTGCCTGCGAAGGCTGCCGAGGTGTCCCAGCCAGCATCCCTCGTCTCTAGAGGCCATCACCTCGGCGGTGGGCTGTCTTTGGCACTACTAACTCCTTCTATATTCTTTTTTAAGTATTATAATTACACTGTTGTGACTGCCAAGGTAGGTGCAGTCCTGCCAATGTGGTGGTGTCTCCTGCCAGCTGATGTTCACCCTGTCTCAGTTGGGCGTAGCTACTGTGGTGGGAAGCACGGCCGTGTGGGCTGTCCATGCTGCTGCAGGCACGGGGTCCTGCGGCTGTTGCGCTTTCCTTGCTGTGTGCACCCAACAAGAGCCTCCAGCAGATCCACGCTGCCGGCGTGATGGGCTGCTGCGAGCTTGTGTCATCCTTGTCCTCACCACAAGAAGGACACTGAGGCGCTGGAGCATGTCCAAAGAAGGGCAACGAAACCGGTGAGGGGTCTGGAGCACAAGTCTGATGAGGAGCGGCTGAGGGAACTGGGGGTGTTCAGCCTGGAGAAGAGGAGGCTGAGGGGACACCTTACCGCTCTCTACAGCTATCTGAAAGGAGGTTGCAGAGAGGTGGGAGTCGACCTGTTCTATCAAGTAATAGGTGACAGAACAAGAGGAAATGGCTTCAAGTTGCGCCAAGGGGAGTTAGATTAGATATTAGGAAGAATTTCTTTACTGAAAGGGTTATCAGGCATTGGAACGTGTTACCAGAGGCAGTGGTAGAGTTCCCATCCCTGGAGGTATTTAAGGGTCATGTAGATATAGTGCTCAGGGACATGGTTTAGTGGTGGGCTTGGCAGTGTTAGGTTAATGACCGGACTAGATGATCTTACAGGTCTTTTCCAATCTAGGAGATTCTGTGATTCTGTCATCGTGCTCCCTGTAAAGTGTCCCCTTCCCAGGAAAAGCCCTTCTGTGGGTGGATGACTTTGCCGTGGAGCGGCTGTTCTTGAGAAGAGCTCCTCTCCTGCCCCACCACCTGGGAAGGTGGCAGGCGATGTTTATCTCAGTTACGTTTTCTGGGGTTGGAGAGCATGTGTGTTATCGTACAGCAGATGGGCCTGGTGAATAGCTGGTGGAGATGACTGTATTTCCTCACGCAGGCTCGTTGCCTGCTGGGAAAGGAGCCAGCCAGGCTTTGTAGGGAGAAGTGTGGAGCTTGGACAGGCGGCGGTTGGGTTTCTCCTTCAGCCAGTTCATTTTTGAGAGGTGTGAGACAGCGGCAGGGGTTGTGCTGTGTAAGGATGGACCAAGGGGCAGCGTTCAGCGCTGCCCTTCCAGTCTTGTGCCCTCTGTAATCTTTGGACCCTTAAATTAAGTCTGGTTCTCCAGGCAGGGACTTGAATTGTCAACCAGTCCTAGGCAGGAGTCTGGGGGGAGCAGGCTGCGGGCTGGCGGGCTGCCAGTCGTCGAGGCTGGGGAACCAGTGGCTTCTGGGGGACAGCCAAAGATGCCTGTCCCACCTCCTCTCCCATTTCTGTGCTTCTTCCACTGGCTTGCAGGGAAAGCTGTGTGGCTGCTGGGCACCGCGACACGGTGTAACAGCCGTCCTGGGGAGAAGTGGGCCGGGAAGTCTCCGGCCAGAGCTTACCATGCTGGTGGCCCTGCCGCTGTAAGGGGAGCTACAGACCTTTGAGGGAAGAACTGGTGGCCTTTCTGGGAGGCTTTTTGGTTTCCTTGAGAGCTGTCAGTGGAGAAAGTCAAGTCGATGGAAATCCCAGCAGCGGGCAGGATGGTGTCCCTGGAAGGGACAGTGTTGGCAGCCAACTCCTGTGGTGTGGGGGAGAGGAGGAGACCGGGAGGGGGACAGCACGGCCGGGGAGTGATCACAGCTCCCCAAGGCCAACGTCAAAGCTTAGGGGAGAGCACGTGCAGTGGCAGGGCGGAGCGCTGCAGTGTCCTGCCTTTCGCCTCCCCTCCTGCTGCATGGAGCTTGGATCTTCTGCCCAGCCAAGTGAAACTGTGCTGCCTTCCCTGAGCCCGCAGCTCGGCGCTGATACCGCATCAAGAAGGTGTGGCGATGGGGCACGTCCCACTGTCCCCTCGTGTGGTACTTCTGTCTTTCAAGTTATCCTGATTTTTCCCTTCTCTGGATCGGTATGGGAAGGGACAAGGTGATTTCTTTCCATGGTCCTGTGGTTGCATGGCCAGAAGCCTTTGCCTGCTGGGTAGGACCATGGGTGCGAGAGTGATGTGTGCAGCAGGAAGATCGGTGGCCGGAGGGTCCCGCTCTGTGGTAAACAGCACAGCATCTGCATTTGGGGGTGGATTTTTTGGAGCCAGCGCTCTCCAGCACAGTGTACGGTGGGTAACAGCGTGGGATGCTGCAGGAGGATGGATGTGGGTGGCGCAGGTTGCTGACAGCCTTTGCTCGCCTTTTGCTGATGCCCATGGTTTGATGAACTTCATCCGATAAGACGAATGGATGTGACAGGATCACGGTGCCCTTCATGGCCCCATTTGCTTCTCCGCCTCTGCTGGAGCTGGGCACACAGCTCCTTCCCTTTCTCTCTTTGAGGAATGATCTCCCTTTCAGACAGCTGTGGGCACGGTGCTGCCACAGGAGAGAGGAGTTGTACAGTGGCTCACAGCTGTAGGACAGGCAGAAAAATCAATGTTTATATTTCTCTTAGCTGCGAAAGATTCCTTAAATAACTCCAGTAAATAAATACCTTGTAAAGTTCAAACTAAGAAGGCAGGGTATATGAACCAGAATGAATTTTCAAGCTCTTTCTTGCAATAAAATGGATTTCTTGGGTTTGGGCTTTATTTAGAGAAACATTTGATTTAAGAAGAGAGTTGAAGGTTGTAGCTNNNNGCGCTGCTCTTCTGATGGCTGTAGGGCATGGTCTGGAAATGCGGTCCGATTGCTGCCTCTGGAGTATTCCCGGGAGACTTCATGTGTACCCAGCCAAACGAAGGGTCACTCTCCTCCTCCCCAGGGTGGTTCTTTGCTGCGTTCTGTGTCCCCTCAAGACCCCATTGCTGCAATGCAGTCTGCTCAGCGTGCAGGTGCTGCTGCTTGGGATGCTGGAGACCAGCCAGGACCCAGTTCCCTTGCAGCTTTTTGCTCCTGCCCTCTATGGCATCAAACATCTTCCCTCCCTTCTTCGTTCCAGCCTGTGTTATGGGCTCTTGAAGGTACGCTAGAGAGGGAGCCCATGGTGACCCCGCTGGGGTGCAGCCCCCATGATTTAGCCTGCTGGTTCCTTGGCTTGGGATGGCCTGAATTTGCTGTTCTCGGGAAGAGCTGAGGGCATGGGGTGGACTTGGAGGCTTCTCCTGCAGGATTGGCCCTGCCGGGGGTCTCAGACAAGCAGGGCAGGCTGGAAGGGGTCAGAACAGAATGGGCGCAGCTGACCTGGAGCTTGGGTTCAAGGTTGGGGCTTTAGCCCTGGCTGCGTTATCTGGGAGCAGGAGTGCACGACGGGGGAGCTCTGGGCTGCACATTGGCCTGAAAGAGAACTGGTTTATCGTTGTGCGAAGGAGGAGGAAGCAGAAAGCTCTGCTTCAGCCCCACCTTTGCTTCAAGCTCCGGGAAGTGGCCCCAAGCAGGGGACAAAGGGCAGCACGCAGGGCTGGGATTCCTTCTGCCGTTCGTCAGCATGCGTGCAAGTGTGGTGTTGCCTTCCTGAAAGCACCAGGAGGGCCGTGGCGAGGGAGAGCTGCTCCCTGCAAGCCCAGAGGTCACCGTGGCCTGTGGAGCTGGTACTGCTGCTGCGCTTCACTCTCTGAAAATTGAACCTGCCTAGAAAACGTTATTACTACTTTCTGCCCTGGAACGAGGTGGCTCTGGCATTCGTTGGACCCATTCTCCCATCAGGGTTTCAGGCATTCCCGGGCAACGCTGGAGTTGAAACCACGTGCTGGTGCTGACCGGCAGGGCTGTGTGGCCTCACCGCTTCCCAGGTAAGTGGGGCAGAAGCTGGGGCTGGGACACGGTGCCCTCTAAAGCCTGCTGGTCAGAAATGCCTTGCCTCTGCCAGAGGTTGGAGAGAGTCAGGAGCTGCTGCTGAGCTCAGAACCTGCCAGTGAGCTGTCTCGGCACCGGCTTGCCATGGCGTGCCTCGTCTCTGGCATGGAGCTGCTGCTCGCAGGCTGGTCGGGCTTCTGGCCCCAAAGCCTGTAGGCAGGTGAAAGCAGCGCCATACATCACAATGTGATTTTCTGTGCTCGGTGGTGTCTGGTGTGGGATAACAGAGTTACCCCAGTGTGCACATCCAGTGTGCCCACAGTGGCGGGCTAAAAGGAGAGGAGAGAGGCAGGAACAGAAAGTCAAACAGAGGTGGGCAGGAGTGACACTGAGGGAGGAAAGAATTGATCCTGGGAACAGCAAGAAAGGCAGAGCAAGGTGTCACCTGCTCCAGAGAGTTACAAACAAGCTGCAGACGTGCAAAATGGTCGAGGTTGGGCTCAGAGGTGGTGTGTGCTGTCCCTGCCGGGTCGGTGGGGTTGCAGAGCTGTTTCTTGTGCTCCTCCTGAAGTGTTTTGGGTGGAAGCCAGTGCATTGCTGTGCACTTGGAGAAATTGGTTGTCGGTGCCAGAGGAACAAGTGCCTGGAGAGCAATGACTGGATTGCCGGTTGTTATCTTCCTGGAAGCAAGGTACCAGCCCAGCGCGATACCTCCGCGTGCCGGCTGGCCCTGGCCTCATGCTGTCTTCTTGCTTTCTTCCAGCCACTCCCACTCTCCCGGCTCCATGGCTGCCGTCCGCGAGTGGTCCTGCACCCGCTGCACCTTTCTGAACCCCGTCGGCCAGCGGCAGTGCTCCATATGCGAAGCCCCCCGCCAGAAGCCCGACCTGAACCACATCCTGCGGCTCAGCGTGGAGGAACAGAAATGGGCCTGTGCCCGCTGCACCTTCAGGAACTTTCTGGGCAAAGAAACCTGCGAGGTATGTGGCTTCACCCCGGAGCCAGGGCCCAGCGGCTCCCCCTTGCCCATCATCAACGGCATCTTGCCCAAGCCCACCGTGCTTGTGGAGCCCAAGGGCACGTCCAAGGAGGAGGCTGCCAAGGCAGAAAGCAGCAGCGAGGACTCGGAGGGGAAGAGCCCCGATGAAGCCGAGCTGGAGAGTGGCTGGGCTTGCCAGCGCTGCACACTGCACAACACGCCGGTGGCCAACTCCTGCTCTGCCTGTGGTGGCCCACGCAAGCTCTCCCTGCCCAAGATCCCACCAGAGGCGCTGGTCGTCCCTGAAGTCATCACCCCTGCCGGATTTCCCATGGCCCCCTCTACCCCGCAGCCTTTAGTCTCTGCAGAGATCTCTGACGGTGATGCTGTGGCCACCCAGGGCCCAGTGGCTATGGAACAAGAGGCCCAGAAGATGCCAGCCTTCAGTCCCTTCTCCCCTGGGCTCCAGAACAACCCCGTGCCCCGAAGCCGCCGGGAGGTGCCTCCCCAGCTGCAGATGCCGGGGCCCGAAGCCTCCCAGCCTGTGGCTCCGAGTGCAGCAGGGCAGAAGGGCTCTCCGCAGGGTCAGGCCAGGGCTGCCCCGGCTACCCGCTTCCAGGAGCTGCTGTCCAACAAGCGGCTGGGCGTGCTGGAGGAGGAGATGGAGGTCAGTCCGTCCCACTGGAAGTGCAGCTCGTGCTCCCTGCTTAACTCCGCCGGGGTCAGCAAATGCGAGGCTTGCGGCACCCAGAAAGGCAGTGACACCATCAATCTGGCGGGGGACTCGGTGAGATTCACCCCATGCAGCCCCTCCAGCCCTGACTTCACCACCTGGTCCTGTTCCAAGTGCACCCTCAAGAACCCCACCCTGGCCCAGAAGTGCAAAGCATGCGGCTCCTCCAAGCTGCACGGCTTCCAGGAGCACGGCACGCAGGGCGAGCCGTCCCCCC
>VZSZ01008123.1:48349-58399 GCA_013398815.1 Ibidorhyncha struthersii
GCGGGGCTTGCGACAAGGGCGGCTGCTCCTCCTGTGGCGGCAAGGCCCCGTCCGCCCGCAAGGTTGCCCGTCTCTTCCCGTCCCAGCTGCCCACCAGCCAGGAGAGGCCGGGCCAGTGGGCTTGTCCCGCTTGCACCTTGCTCAACGAGCTCAAGGCCAAGCACTGCGTGGCCTGCCATACCCCACAGCAGTACGTGGCCCAGCGCAAGGGCCTCAAACCCCTGAAGAGACGGGAGAGCATGCACGTGGAGAAGAGGCGGCAGACAGACGAAGGAGAGGCCAAAGCCCTGTGGGAAAACATCGTCACCTTCTGCCGGGAGGTGAGTGCTTGCTGAACTAGTCTTGCTCCCGGTTGCACTTGGAGGGTGTCCCCTTCCTGCCCCCACCCCGTGGGTCGAGGGCGTCGCTTGGCACGGGCAAGCTGCCGTTTGTGGCTTGGGTCCCAGAGAAGATCTTCACCAGCAACAGCTGGATGCTGGTTATTAAGGCTGAAATGTAATATTTTAAATTGTTGCAAAATAATCTCTGGGGTGAAGGCGACCCATCCAGTTCACTCACGGTCCAAGGGTGAGGAAGGCTGAGTGTTAACTCTGAAACCTAGTGATATTTTTAAATCAGCGAGAGAGAACATCTGGGCTGAAGGGGACATTCTTAGGTGGTCAATACAGCTCCTTCCCTGTCCAAGGGTGGGCATGCCTGGCAAAGAGCGTGTCCGGGTTTGCTGGTGACACCGCTGTCCGTGGGCAGCAGCTGCGACGTGTGGGTGCAGGAGATCTGGGGGTGTAGGAGGCAGAGGCTCAGAGCGCTGGCAGGGCTGGGGACGGCGTCCAGGCAGGATTGGAATGGCTCCAGAGTGGGAGACTCCCCCACCTCTCTGGGCAGCCTGTGACAGTGCTCTGCCACCCTCGCAGGAAAGGAGTACCTCCTCATGTTGAGATGGAACTTCTATGTTCAAGTTTGTGCCCGTTCCCTCTTGTCCTGTCACTGGGCACCACTGAAAAAAGACTGTTCCCATCCCCCCGGCACCCTCCCTTTAAGTATTTATGAGCGTTGATAAGATCCCCCCTCAGTCTTCTCTTCTCCAGACTGCAAAGCCCCAAGTCCCTCAGCCTTTCCTCATAAGAAAGATGCTCCAATCCCCTCATCATCTTTGTAGCCCTTTGCTGGACCCTCTCCAGCAGTTATGAAGAGGTTTGTTGGCAGAGCAGCAGGAGAGAAGGAGGTCTGATGCCCAGATTTATCCCCTTGCAGGAGAAATAAGCAGGGCTCCTCATCTGGCACCATCTGTGAACAGGCTCTTCGCTGTTGGGGCATGAGAGGAGTTACCTGCTCCTCGCCCCACTGCTCTGATGCTGCCACTGCAGCTCTTGTGCCTCTCTTCCCCTCCATCTTCAGGGATATCGGTAGTGACAACTTCTCCAAAGCATTTAGAAATACGGGAAGGGAGATGACACGGTATAAAGGTAATTAGCTTGTTCGGCAGGCTTTCCTGACGCTGCTGGGAGATTGCACTGCTGTGGCGCTCACGTTGCCTCCGTCATTGTGCTGGTGAGGTCCATGGGCTCACATCCAAGCTCCTGCAGTCCCACTGAGTGCTGTCCTGGCCCTGGTGAGACCCTGGCCATGATACCGGGGAGGCTGAAGGCTTCTTCCACCTCTGCTCCTTGGAAAAGCACCGCAGCGAACTCCACAGGGGACGGAAAGCTAGCGTGACTGTGACTCAAGGACCGCTGCCCTGCTCCGTGACCACGCGGCCCTGCACGGCGGGTTCCTGGGGAGCCCCCGCTGCACCCTGAAATGCGAGTGTGCGAGGCAGGGATGTGGTGAGATGAGGTTGCTGGCCGATACGGCAGAGGCAGCTGCTTGTCAGCTGCGGAGAGCAGATGCTCCCCTTGCGAAAGCCAGCAAGCCCTGGGACGTGTCCCTTTTGGCCCGCACCAGTATTTGAACAGCGATGTCTATTAGCTGACAAACACCCTTCTGCAAAAGAGAAGCTGGAAGTGCTAATTGAGGCACCACGTAGAAAGCGTTCACGTAGGATTGCAGCAAAAGAGGAAGGACAACTACTAGTTTGGTGTGCATAAATCTAATTTAAATTAGAGCTGGCTTTTGCCGAAAGAATTTAATTTCATTTAATTAACAGTAACAACGAAAGCCCGGTTCTTATTTCACTCTGTGTTAAACCATCTGAAAAAGCTGTCCTTCTCCACTTGGTGAAGTTCTGTGTTTCCATCCTGCCTCTGTGGCTAATAGCGATGGGATTATCTGCCTTTCAGTCCATCCTATTTTATTTAATACGCAGCAGCTATAGCAGATGGGCTTGGACATGGGATACCCTCACTCTGGAATTGCTTGCCTCTTTGTGGTCTGGCTGAATCCAATTGTAAAACCTGCCCCTGACATCCTCCTTGGCTGTGTCTCGGGGGTGGCACGGGACCACCGAGCCCAGCGTGTCCCCTCCGGAGCAGTGGCAGCTCAGTCCTTAGCACAGGGCTTGGGTTGAGGAGCGTTTGCTTGCCAGGTGGCTCCCCGCAGGCTTGCTGCTCGCGTGCTTTGCCACTTCTAGAGGAAGCCAAGGTCCCCCACGGGCCAGCTTTTAGCACCGGCACAAAGCGTGAGACAGTCCCTGCCCGGGGAGGTTCCTGTGAAACAGAAAAAGGCAGATTTGAGCTGCAGCCCGGAGAGGTGAGCCGGCTCCTGGCAGGGCTGAACACTGGACCTGACCCACAAAACGCATCTGTGCTGTTGGGAGCAGACATCCAGCCCCAGACCTGCTCCCCATCACGGCATCAGAAGGGGCTGCCCGGGCCAGGCGGGAGCGCTGGGGGCTCCCCTCTGGCTCCTGGGGGTGCAGTGGGAGGCTTTCCCGGCCAGCCCCATCCCAGGAGGCCCCGGGGAGCCGTGTGCCGCACAGCTGCACACTGATGCTCTCCTTGCCTTTCGCTCTCGCAGAACAAAGTCAATTTTGTAGATGACAGTTTCCACCCTGGGCCCAAGTCCGTGGGATTCCCGGAAGGTGACAGCGTGCAGCAGAGGGTGAAACAGTGGCTGCGACCCCACGAAATCAACTGTAGCATCTTCAAGGACCGATCGGTGAAGTGGTCGGTGTTTCGGACACCCAGGCCCTCGGATATCCTGCAGGGACTGCTGGGAAACTGCTGGTAAGGGGGAGCGAACCAGGCTGACACCCTCCTACCCCTTCCTCCTTCCCCCCCCAGCTTCATCCAGCTCCGGATCAGACCCCTCAGCCCTACTCAAACCCATTTATATCCCCATCCTCTGCCTCACCCCTTCCCAAGTAGCTGCGGACCGCGGTCCCCTGCACTGCACGGCTGGGCAGCTGCCTGCCCGTGCCTCGCTGTGACCGTCCCGTCCCTCCGGCAGGTTCCTGAGCGCCCTGGCCGTGCTGGCCGAGCGGCCGGAACTGGTGGAGAAGGTGATGATCACGAGGACGCTGTGCCCCGAGGGTGCCTACCAGGTGCGGTTGTGTAAGGACGGCACGTGGACCACGGTGCTGGTGGACGACATGCTGCCGTGCGATGAGTGCGGATACCTCCTCTTCTCGCAGGTCAGCAGCCCTAGCGGGGCGGAGGGGTGCGGGGAAGGGGTTAGGTAGTGCGCCAGGGGCAGCGGGAGGCTCATCCCTGGCTCTCCCGAGAGAGAGGACTAATGGAGGGTAGTGGGAAGAGGTACTGCTGTGGTCTGCAGCTCAGGACACTGCTTTTTGCTGCACCTTCAGGACTGATGAACTTTTTGAGGCCAAATCTATTTAGGCATTTTCCAGGCTGCGATGGAGAAGTTTCACTTGCAGGTTTTTTTCCCCTCACCACAGCCGCTTCACTTGCCAGAGAGGCCATCCTTATTCTTCACAGCAAAAGGAAAACATTTTAACCTGTGTGTTTTGCCCTGCGAGGGGCTGAGGGAAAGCTGCTTCTTTCCTCTGCGGGGACGTCTGGCAGCTTGGCTCTGCCAGGGAGGGACTGTGGAGAAGGAGGGGGATCACACGACAAATTAGCTTGTTTCGAGCCAGTGCCCGGTTGCTCTGAGCACACTCGGGTGGCATCTGCTAGGATTAACGAAGCTCCCTCAGCCGCTTCGGGACGTCACTGCACGTTATGCCCTGCCCTGCCTGCCAGGCCCAGGGGCGCTTGCTGGGATCGTATCCATGAAGGAGACTGAGAACGTCTTTATTGAAACTCAGGCGGCAAAATCTGCGGAACAAAACAAAGTGCTACTGTCAGGAGGAGACAGGGACCCTGGACTGTTGCACTGGATTTTGTTCTGCAAATCCCAGTCCTCTGTTTTAAAGCACTCACAGCCCCAAACCGCATCGTGAGTAGGTGTCAGGACAGGACTCCGGTTGGGGCAACGGGACCTGAAGGTGAGTATTTGGGGAACTTTAATGTTGGTGCAGCTTGTAGAGTCTCCAGCTTGTGTGGGCTCAGTACCCTCTGCCCTCCGCAGCGTCTTGGGAGGCAACTGCTAATTGTGTTGGAGCTAACGGGCAGCAGTCTGGGCACAGTTGGCAGCACCGGCTCCTGAGCCCGGGGAGAGGGACAGGGCAGGGGCTGCGCAGGCACAGGAGGGCGCTGCCAAGCTGGGGCTGCGCTGCCTGGCCGCTCTCTCAGTGGAGTGGGTGATCCCCCCAGGGACACTGAGTGGAGCAGAACGATTGCCAGCGCTGCTGGATGCCGGTCCCGTTAAGGAGAAACTTTGGAGAGGGGAAGAAGGAGTCATCTTATGTCTACATTTTGCCTCACTGTAGACAGAGAGGATCCAGTCAGACACATCATTTTCAGCCTAAGATTTGCCTGTCTGTTTTTTTTTTTGTTCTTTTCCATCCGTCTTTCATCTCTTAAAATTTCAAGTCTGCTTTTTTTTTTGAAGATTGAAGGTTTTCACGTGGGCTGGGCTTGCCTTGCCTTTGTTTCCAGCAGCATCTGAATCGTGCTGAGATTTTTCTGCTGTGCGTTTAGCTTTGTGAGCTGAATGTGGGGGCTAAAAATGGAAAACCGGGAGAGTTTTAAAAATAAAGGAAAACCAGGCTTTTACCAGAGCTCCCTGGCTGCGGCTCAGGCAGAAATAAACAACACGGATTTTGTTGAGTGAGGGACTCAAAAAACAGTGAAAAGCACTTGTAAGCTTTATTCGTCGAGAAGAAATCTTCGCTGCCCTCCGTTCCTCTCCTGGCTCTTGGCTGCCACCTGTGAGTCGCGCAGAGTCGCTGTGTACCAGTGCATTCCCTCTGCCACCCTCCAAGCACGGGGCACTGAACCCAATTTACTGGAGAACCAGAGACCAGCAAATGTCACCTTGCCTTCTGTCCTTGTCCGCCTCCCTCTCGGCATCCTCGCTGCAGGCAGGGGTGGGAGCGGAGGTGTCTCCCCCTCAGCCTCAACATGCCCAGGAGTGAAGCACGGCTGGTGACTGTACCCTGCGGCGCACCGAGGACCCGCAACGGTGGCTCGGACGTAGCGGTGAAGGCTGTGCCCTGAGCACGTATCGCTGTGGCCGATGGAGGCTTTGCAAACTGCTAGGTGCGTTAATGCAGCTTCTGCGTTTCTCTCTGAATCGGCAAGCAGCCTTGCGATGCCGAGAGCGACAGCCTGGCACCAGAGGGAGGCGACTCCAGGGAGAGACTTTCCCCCCCCTGCAAAACTTGGCATCTTGTAATTACATTTGCCACTGTCCCTGTGCTGGAGCAGAGGACTTTACCCGCCTGCCTGGGAGGTTTTGGAGTTTTTCCTTGAAATGGCATCTCTGTTCCATGGGTGAAATCTAATCGGTCCCACGGCTGTGTGTGCCCTAGGCAGCCTCCTCCGCCGAAGGCTTGTTGGATTTGGTTTGCAATGGTGTGCTAGTGAAGGGCAGCTGTTCCAGCTGTGCTCGATACCCTCTTCCGTTATTAAACCTTTTTAAGTCCAGGTTGAAGCAGAAGGAAGGGGCTGTTACCTGGAAAAGTGGACACCTGGGCACCCCGGGGTGCAGCGCTGGCAGCACCCGAGCCTCTTGGGTGTTCACTCCAGGACGTTTTCCCAAGGAAAATGAAATTGTGCAAACAAAACACTGAGCGGGCAGCAAACGGGGTCACCCTTGGCCTCATACGGACCAGCTCCGGGTGGCTTGGCCTTGCTGCTCCTGCCTCTCAGTCTCCTGTCGCAGCGGGAGGGCTGGCAGGGCTGGGCGAGCGGGGCTTTGCCTTGTCTGCGCGCACTGCCTTTGCTTTCTCCTCTCCTGCCCCGGGGCGGCTCGTAACGTGTTTCTCCTTCTTTCCACAGGCCCAGAGGAAGCAGTTGTGGGTCGCCCTCATTGAGAAGGCGCTGGCCAAGCTTCATGGTTCGTACTTTGCCCTCCAGGCGGGGCGTGCTATTGAAGGCCTGGCTACACTAACGGGTGCCCCCTGCGAGAGCCTGATGCTGCAGGTCAGCTCCACTAACCCTCGCGAGGAGCCCATTGACACTGACCTCATCTGGGCCAAAATGCTGAGTTCTAAGGAGGCTGGGTAAGACGAGGCAGGAGGGCGCTGTGGCAGGAGCATGGACGCTCGGAGAAGGGTGGGGGGACGACACGGGGGGGCCGCTCTCGTTTGTAGAGACTCAGAGGGGCGGGGTTAGTGCAGTACCACGGAGTACCAAATTTCTCCTTTGTTTAGTTTTCATACAGAATTAAAATCGCGGTGAACTTCCCTGTGCACGTTGACTGCTGTCTCGCGGGAGTTTTGAAGTGGCTGGCACTGAGCCCGCTTGCTTTGCTTTGGGGTTTTTTGTGGTGTTAAGTGCTTGACCCTGCACGTATCTCCCACATAGACGTGACATCTTTGCTGGCCGTGCCTCGGCATGACTGTAGGCAGTCTGTAGGAGGCAAAGCAAAAGCAAAGTCCTCTTGCTCATCACTAGGAGGAGCAGCAGGGCAGTTAGGTTCCTGGGCTCTGCGCAGTGGAAATCAGAGTGATTTTTTTGATGGCTGAAGGCAGGGTTGCTCCTGCCAGCCTGCGGTACGGGGCCACGTGGGAGGCTGATAGGTCCCAGCACATGGTCTCCTCTCCCCAGGCCTGGCTGGTGGAGACCTCCCGCCCCAAATAGCCTGTCCTCGCCCCTGCAGAGCGGGCCAGCTGCCTGCAAAGTGGCTTTCCACGTGGCTGAGCCCTGTTAGCCAACAGAGATGGACAGGACCGCTGGGCCTGGCAAAAAACGGATGAGGTTTGGGCAAAGCTGCGCTGTGCGTGGACAGAGCTTTCAGCGCTGCAGGTGAAGAAGCTCACCACAGAGCCCGGGCTGGAGGGAGCGCGCGAGTGCGTGGAGGGAGCTCACTGCTGCCCAGGCAAAGCGCCGGCTGGCGGGGCCGGGGCACTGCTCCGGGGGAGTTTACGGTGTGGTTGCGGAGAGGGAATATCCAGGAGCCTCCTGGGAAGGGGAGCCTGTCTCGTGCCTCAAGCAGTAGGGATGAGTTTCCCCACCATGGAGGGCCTGGCAGGACACCAAGGGTTTTGCTGTCCCCCATGCAGGTTCCTCATGGGAGCATCCTGTGGAGGAGGCAACATGAAAGTGGATGATGTGGCCTACGAGAGTATGGGTCTGCGTCCACGGCACGCCTACTCCATCCTGGACGTGCGGGATGTCCAGGGCTTCAGGTGAGTTTGGGGTGGAGGCTGGCGTGGTACAGCAGATGTTCCTGCCAACCCTGGGGACAGATTATTGACTTCATGCTGGACAAGACCTTGGGGACTCCTTGGTGTCCTGTCCTCATGGCCAGCAAGGGCTGTTTCTCCATCCCAGGGTGTCACATAAATGCTGTTGTCATATAAGCCTTGTCCTTGCCTGGCGCTGGCTCCATGTCCAGGGCTGCTCTGCTCCAGGATGCACTGTGGTGCAGAAGGGTTCACCTCATCTCCTCACGAGATGCAGAGGATTGAGTTGAGCTCTTTCAACTCAACGAGGCAATGAGGGAATCCTTCTCACCTTTGGAGGGTGGGGGGATAGAAAAGGGCTGCTGCCCCCCACAACCTGGTGTGCTGTATGAAGCTCCGATTTCATCCACATCGCTCCTGGGCTTGGGCAGCTCCGCGCACACACTCGGCAGCCCCTTCCCCGCTGAGCTCCTTCCCCGCAGTGCCTGGCTGGAGGCGCTTTGGGCAGGGAGGGACAGAGGGAGCTGCAGCACGTCCAGAGCTGCAGGACGTGGGCATCTGGGGCTGCCGTGGGGGTGACAAATTAGGTCTGGGATGCTGTGAGGGCTTTGAAAGGTGGGGGCAGAAGTGGTGTGG
Source organism: Ibidorhyncha struthersii (assembly GCA_013398815.1). Lineage (NCBI taxonomy): Eukaryota > Metazoa > Chordata > Aves > Charadriiformes > Charadriidae > Ibidorhyncha > Ibidorhyncha struthersii. The sequence goes on from VZSZ01008123.1 coordinate 56,613, forward strand.
TGCCCTCTGCAGGGGCTGGCTGGGTCTGCAGAGCCGGGAGAGCATCTCAGGTGATCTTCCTTGTGCTCTCCTTCCTCCTGGGTCTCTGACATTGTTTTTCCCCCTTCCCCCAGGTTACTGCGGCTCCGAAACCCCTGGGGCCGCTTCTCCTGGAACGGCAGCTGGTCCGACGAGTGGCCGCACTGGCCGGCTCCCTTGCGTCACGACCTGATGCCCCACGGCAGCAGCGAGGGCGTCTTCTGGATGGAGTACAGCGATTTCATTAAGTACGGTAGCGCCCAGGAGGCAGAGGCTGTGGGGCGGGAAGCCAGGCAGGGGACAGAAAATGGGACGTGGGGGTCAGAGGATGATAGAATGGTTTGGGTTAGAAGGGACCTTAAAGTTCCAGCCCCCCTGCCAGGTTACGGGGTTACTCAAAGTCCCATCCAACCTGGCCTGGGTCAAGGTGGGACAGGCAGGGCTGGGCATCCCCAGGGTGTGCAGGTGACCTGCCGGTGCCCACTGCTCCCGGCTGCGTGAGCTGCAGCGTGCTGGGGCATGGGGCAGAGGAGCACACCCACAGAGAACCCCGCCGGGGCTGAGCCCAGCTTCCCTGCAGGTATTTCGACTCCGTGGATATCTGCAAGCTCCATTCGGACTGGCACGAGGTGCGTGTGCAGGGCATGTTCCCCAACAAGGCCAACGGGCCGGTGACGGTGACATCACTGACAGTGTTGGAGCGTGCCGCCCTGGAGTTCGCCCTCTTCCAGGAGGGCAGCAGGTGAGCTGGGCATCGCACAGGCTGCAGGCTGTGAGCCAGACCCAGGAGAAATCCCAAACACATCGCCCTCTCGCTCTGTGCCATCCCGCAGGGTGGCAGAGCTCAGGGATGGGCCCCCGTCGCCATTTCTCCAATTCTCAGGGTCTGCTCCTGTTTTAGCCGAACCCCAAACCCTGAACATGCGCTGGTTCCTGGGGCTGGTTACCTGGGGCAGTGGGAGGACTCTTCCTCTGGATCCATAGTCCTGCCCGTGGCCTCCACACGCTCTGCGGGGCAGCGCTCAGGTGACATGTGACCCTTCTCCTCCCTCCCCACGCAGGCGGTCGGACACGGTGGACAGCCACTTGCTGGATTTGTGCATCATGGTTTTCCGGGCCACCTTCACCAGCGGGAACAAGCTGAGCCTGGGCCGGCTGATGGCTCACAGCAAGCGAGCTGTCAAGAAGTTCGTCAACTGCGATGTCATGCTGGAGCCGGGCGAGTACGCCGTCGTGTGCTGTGCCTTCAACCACTGGAGCACTGCTCTGGCAGGTCCCGCCGCCACCCAGGGTAAGGGGCTGCCCTGCCCACAGCAGCACTGGGGAGGACCTTGGGGGGAGGCAGAGGTGACAAAGTCCTTCATCTTCACCGTGGGGACCTTGCGTGTATGTGCAGCAACCCAGCGGCACCCCGCTCCTGTGGGTTGTGAGCTCAGTGACAGTCTCACTGATTTCCCCCCCCCTTCCTCCGTGTGTCTCCACAGCATCCAGTCCCACCAGCGGCCGACCGGCCACCGATTATTCCAGCTATATCCTGGCCATCTACAGCTCCCGCCTGGTGATGGTGGAGCAGGTGGAGGCGCAGCCCACCACCTTGGCGGATGCCATCATCCTGCTGACCGAGAACAAGGGCGAGCGCCATGAGGTGGGTGCGGGTGGCACGGGGCAGGGGCTGGAGGGGGGTGATGCCACCGGGGGGGGTGTGATGCTGCCAGGTTGGATCCTGCCTCTGCCGCATCCTCTGTCTGGCACGAATTAGGCAGGGCTGT
>VZSZ01008127.1:37460-70980 GCA_013398815.1 Ibidorhyncha struthersii
GGGCAGACAATAGCAAAGGGTGTGTGAAAGGTATTTGGAAAGCAGAGATGCGAGAGAATATAGCTCGGAAGCAGTCCCAGCACTGCTCCCTCGCAGCGACTGTGGCAGGGCTTTGCAAAGGACACGGAGAGGCTGCTGCACCTACGCAGAGTCTGGGAGTGCTGCAGAGCCCCCAGGCCCTGACGGTGCCCTGGGTGCATCCTCTTGCCCCGCTGGGGAGAGACCCCCTTGCATACCAGCTCCCCTGCTCCTGCTTGCACCCTGAACCCCACACTCTGGTCTTGCCAAGGAACCTGATCTCCATGACTGGGAGGTGTGTGCCCACTGGGTACGGAGTAATGTATCCAAACTACCGGCGTTTGGATGTGGGGATGGCTATTTCTGTGCTCGCCTTCCCTCAGATCGCTGAGGCACAAAGCTCTTGGCTGTAGGGAAACTTTGCTTACGTTGCCGTGAGGAAGGGAAATCGGCCGCCCCTGCTCCGCTTCACATTTTGCCAAAGTAGGGTGGTGATTTTCCGACAGTGACTTCTGTTTTCAAGAGGGAAGCCTGTCTTCAAGAGATGCTTCTACCTGTCCTGTCTGTTCCCTCCCTCTCAGCCCCGGAAGATGATTGGTTTATTTTTAGTAGTGTGACAACACTAGAGATGTAGCATCTATCTATTCTGTCCTGACTGGAGTAGATAGATACAGGAGGTGGAAAAAGAAGCAACTGCTTCATTTGAGTCTCCTATTTTACTTTCTAAAGTGGTTTTTATTTCCTCGACTTAACCTTTGGCAACAGAAGAGGGGGGAAAAACAGTTCTCGGCCAACGTGGGCCTTAACCATTTCTGTCTGCCTCCGAACCCCCCCTGCCCTTAGAGCACTCAGAGGCCAGTAATTCCATCCGGAAACACACCACAGAGATGGTGATGGGACTGCAGCTCCTCACCTGGGTATGTAACCCCCTGCGAACCCTCCCTCGGCAGTGAACACGCTACGGCCAGTTCACAAGGGATTTTCTGCTTGCTGTGGTCATTAACATTGCTGTCCGCTGCCCAGATTCACCACCTGGAACCCACCTCTCTGGCAGTTTGGCTTGGAAAACACCTCTGTGTGTGTGTACGTGTATATACACCACCTTGCCTTGAAGAATATTCTGCATATGTATGTATACATACACATATATTTATATTACTGCAGTCTCGGGGCGGGGGGGAAAGAACCAACCTGGAGATGACCCTTCATTTGTTCCCCTGCATTCACACAAAGTGTCCGTGGTGTCTTTTTTGTGCCATTCGCATCATGCCATGCAGCACCTGAATTCCTTTTCGGTCCTGGTTTCTTCTCAGTGCAAAGAATGTATGGCTAGTGAACTGCTGAATGTACGATGTGCCCGTTGCGCTAGAAGCTCAAAATTACTGTTCCCCTCCCTGGATAGTCGTGTGGGCTACTCGCTTTAAAATAAGGCACTTTTAGACTATACTGGACTGTGTTGTAGCGCTTTTCGAAGTGTGGGTCTAGTGTTGATTTGAGTCAGGTAGATCCAGCGTAGATGCCATACAAGCTCCTAAGCGCACCGCTGGGGCGACGCACTTCAGTCCTGACTTGCAAATGACATCCTTTTAGCAAACACCTCCTGTTCTGCCTTAATGTGCCAGGCTGTGCGGTGGTTTCATTTTGAGGGAAAAAGGAAACACAAAAAAAAAAACGTCCAGCGAGAACTAGGCTGAGAAGAGCAAATTCACCTCTCTCAGAATGGAAGCGAGATTGAAACCAAATTTGTCGAAGCAGAAGGCTTAAATGACTGAACTCGCTGTGCTAAATAAATAGTTGTCTTTTCTCGTACTGAGCACATGCCGTTATTTGCTTGATGTTATTCTTTGTGTGGTGTTTGTGATATGAAGTCCTTCTAGTGATATCTCCGTGGGGAGAATGAACTGATGCTTAAAACTAATCAGATTCTGTGCTTGGGATTTGAAGAGATCTAGATTGCTAGTTTACTCTTTTGATAAAGTCTATAAATTATAAATTTGGGAAACTGACTTTAGACATTCTAGCTTATCACTAAAACTATAGCTTCAATTACTACACCTGATCTCAATCTATTTTTAAGGAGCCATAAGCTTTAGTTGAATATAAAGAAGTCATTACGCTTTCTTGGACAACTTAGTAGAAGGTTTTTGATGCTTCTAGCTTTAAGAAAGATGAAATGCATTACACTTCTGCTTCCTCTTTCTACTGATTTAACACACTATGGATATGTCCCGTGATTACTAACAGTTTTGCAGTAGGAAGCAAACAAATCTGGAAGCCAAAGGATAATGCAGCAGCATTTTCAGGAGGGTAAGAATGCATTCTTGCAGGTGCTGTTCACCTCTTGGGCTCACACTTAAAGCGCTGAACAGTCACGTGCCCTGAAGCACCTCTTAGTTCTCTTAGGTTGAGCGATAAATTAAAAATGGGTTTATGTCTCTGCTGAATGAAAGCTTTGGGGCTGATCCATAGGCTACAGAAAACAAAGGGATTTTTTCCATTGGCTTCACCGTGCTGTGCTCAGGCCTTTGAGATCTTACTGGCACCAGGGATATGATTGCAGGTCATCGTAAAATGTAACATCATCTCAATGGCATGTTTTTTTTAAAAGCAACAAAAACATTCCTTAGTCCTTCTGCTGAGTGTAATGAAGGTCTTCTCTGGTATTAACTGAGGCATCCCTAGAGTAGTATTTGTGTATAAACAACAACAGTGTAACTAAAACAAACCTAGAGTTGGTGAGAGATGATTTCTGCCTTAAAAATTTCCCTTCCTTTCCTGGAACTGCCACTGGGGTTTAGAAAATCCATCTAACTGTTCTTAGAATTGGTTGAAAATAAGTCTTGAAGATTTGAGAGGAAAATGGTTCTTCAAGAAACAAAGCAAAAATGGAAGGCAATGAAGAAATACATTTGAAAGGTGAAATTCTTGGAATTTCAATCAGCTTTACACAAAGCTTCAAGTCAGTGCTTCCGAGTGGGTACAAGAAGCAGTGCAGAGAAGTACAGAGGAAAAAAGCCCTATTTCATTATCTTAAGAGTTTTGGTAAGGGCACATTAACTTTAATAGCCTATCCACTACTTTTTTTTTTCCCCCCTTGGACAAAAGCAAAAATCACCAACTCCACCATGCAAATTAACCTTTGCTAACTGACTTTTCCAAATGAATTTTTGCTGGCTCTGTTCAATGTTAAAGGGTTAGTGAAGCAAGAAAAAGACTTGAAGTTTTCTACAACCAACTTTGTATGATTAAGGGAAACTGCAAGTTTGCGATTTGGGCATTTCGAAAGGCTGCATTTTCACATGCTTTGCCACGGAAAGGACTGAAAATTCAACCTACGTGCATTTTGATCCTCTCGGTCTGTGCCATCATGCTAGAGCAAGGATGCTGGGTCCCTTCCCAAGCCACGTAGCATCTTACTGTGGTCTCATTCCCTTCACCACGGAGCTGGGAGAAATCTCCCAAGCCAGGAAGAGCCATCTTCTGGAGGGGTAGGCAACCACATCACATAGTCTTTTTCATAAACCGACTGCAGTTCTGCTTTACAGGCTGGGCACCTCTCTTCATGAATAGAACTGGCTTTGACCCGGATAATAAAAATTCTGTACCTTAGTTAGCTAAATTCTCAGCGCAGGAGTCTGGAATTGACATATTTCCTGTTATTTACTCCAGTGGTATTTGGTCCTTTACTCTTCCAGGGAGAAATCCACTGATGTTGATGATCTCCACAATGAGCTGCCTGCACGCTTTAGGTCTTATGGGTGGCCCTCTAGTGATAACTCCACTGCAGAAAGTGATGAAGCCTGTGTAGCAATCTTCTGTGCCAGGGGATGTGGTACCACCCGTGTACTTCAGGATTTAGGCTCTGCGAAGAAGCTGGGAGAGGGCGATGGGAGCAGTGTCTGCCTAGTACTGGGGATTAAATATTGCTGCTCTGCTTTTGGCCCATTGTTGGTTCCTAAACACTGCTCCTGCAGTGACTGGTTTTGGCCTGTCCTTCTCTTTAAAACCTCTCTTGTCTTAATTCATTTGGAGATTAGTTCCCTCCTGAAGTTTATCTATTTGAAGTATTACTTAGTTGTTAATGGGAAGTTATTTTTAAGTGGCATTAAAGACAAAGAGCACAGAATAAGATGTTTTAGCTGCCACAGTGAATAAGTGGCAAAAAAGAGAGGGTACTTAACCTCTAGAGTTATCAAACTGCAGGTAGGTATACAGAAAGTTGATTTTGAGCTAGATTATCTTGAATTGAGCAGCCCAGATGATGATGCAAGGTGTCACTGAGGGTACTGCAATGTCACTGAGACATTGGCTTGGAACATGCCCCATGTGCCATTCAGCTGGCCTTGGCTGGGTCTGTCCAACACCATTTTCCTATGTCTCTTATTGCGTCTTGCTGTGGTTAGCTCAGATCACATTACCTCGATTGACTGGCCCTGGGGAGTTTAATCCGTTGAGCAAAGCGGTTTTGTGATGACTTTTTCCTCTTCTCTTTTAGATCATCAGTCCAGCCCTGTGACCTGCTTTCCTTTTTAATGCCTAAATTCCTAGGTTGTCTGCTCATGTCAGATCTTCAACTGCTACAAACTATGTGGCTCCACTGGTTTCCGGAGATCCAATTCTTTGATTCTCCTTTACTGCTTCTTTGGCTACTGCTCTGTGTTCCCTTTCCTTTCCCTACTTTCTTCCCAGGCAACTCTGCAGATGTGGCCTCTCCACAGCTAGGCAGAAACTCTGCCCCACGGCTGAGGCAGATTTTGGGTAGCCCCACCCAAAAGATACAGGCAGTGTTCTGGCACCGAGCACCTAAGGGGAATGCAGAGACTGTGTGGCACAGCGGGGAATGTATGAAGTTTTCATCGGCCCTAATCGCTAAGCCTTGAGGGTCTGAGTCTGCAAGCCGCTGCATGCTCTTGTCTGCCACAGGAGCGCAGCAGATGAGAAAACCACAGCTGGAAGGTCCCTTTCTTGTCCTTGCTCTTCCACGTCAGTAAGTCACTGCGTGGCCACAAGCTCTGCTCAGGATTGGAGCCTGCCTGCCAGTCAGGTGTGAGCTATTCCAGCTGCTCAAGAGCTGCTGACACAGCACAAGCATACACTGCACTTGGCTGAAGCCGGTGCTTCTGCAGTCCTCCAGTTACTGGAGCATCAAAAACACAGGCAGGGAGGAGAAGGTCTCAAGCATTCAAGAGCTGGCTCTCAGCTGAAGTCAATGATCCGCATTTCTGCTGGCCTTGAAGAATTGGCTCATGTGCAGGGATGTGCTGCATCTCTCATCTTCCGTTAGATGCAGGATTGAGGACACACAAGCCTGCAAGGATATTTCCATTGGAATGGGCTGCTCAGGTGTTACCCTTAGATACAGTAATGCAAGACTGCTGGGGCTTCGACATTCCCATCTCATTCCACTAACCTTGCTAAGAAGCTGATGCTCAAAGCCTGCAAGTGGTGTGACAGATCACAGCCATTGGCTTTCCAACGCGTGGGTTTGGCTCTCCCCTGCGCTATGGTTCTGCTCGCTGCTTTGGACAGCGTGTGCTCTGACATGCAGTACTTGAGGACTCGTGCTCTCTGCTCTTCAAATTACATAGTTTTTTTTCTTTTTTTTTCCCTGAAAAATATAACTTGGGTTAAATAGGATTCAGACCAATATGTTACTCTTGCTCCTGTTTCTCTTTCAGTTGGTCCCAGCTTGAAATTCACAGACCATTCCATTCTTTTTTCATTTCTCCTCATGCAAAGCCCCAGCGCAGCACACCGAGAATAAAGATACAGGTTCCTTCTGGCTGTGCAGGGTGATGCTACAGCACCAAAACTCCCAGCAGGAAGAGAGGAATCTTTAATCACCTTTGCAAGAATAAAGACCTGCATCGTATCCCTGGTTTTGCCACAGCAGCTTCGAGCAGTCAAGTTTCTGGGGCAATTTGATAAGAACAAGAGTGCCATACAATTTTGTCATGTTAAAAACAAAGCAACCAACAAGTGAATAATTTGGCTTATACTAAGTTTTGAGCAGCCCTTCTTAAACCTGGTGCCTTTTCCTGAGTCACTGGTTAGGACCCTTTCAATCGACATCTTCAAAAGGTGCAATCTCAACTCTCCAGTGAAAACCAACTCTCTTCTAGTGGTAGGTGCAGGTTGTTTACAAACTTGTGGAGAAACTAAAATTGTAGAAAGGGAACTCGAAGGTCAGATTACAGGGGATTTTTTTTTTTTTTCCTTTGGTTTGCTTGGATTCTGTTACTTTTCCAGGGACTGATCCAAAGCCCTCGGAAGTCAGATGGAAAGCTCAAACACCGGCAGCGGGGCAATGCCTGCTGCCACCTTGGAAGCCACAGGCACCTTTCTGAGGACATCGGTGGGTTTTGAGTCAGCCCCTGAACGTGTTTTCCAAATGACGGTAATTTTCAGAGTGACACCTTGATTTCTTCCCTGTACAAACAGACCTGCTTGTCACTTACACATATTTACCTGTGTTCAACATACAGGTTTGGGTTTTTGGGGGGGGTTGTTTTGTTTTTTTTTTTTTTGCTTTCAGAAACAATATGCTGCTAGACACATTTCCTGGAGGGAAATGGACACCTACCTACACACAAAGCTATACAGCTAATTTATACCTTGTTGAATTTATAATCTTGTCTATGCTTCTATGGACACTTTGTATGGGCTGCAGCTCAAATCCTAAAATAGTCAAGAATTTTTCCTTTCCCATATAGTATTCTATTTACTTTGACTTAAAAAAAAAAAGCGTATAAATGCAATAATGCAGGTAGACTAGAAATACTAGATTGAAAATTAAAGTAGTTTAGCTTGTCCCATTGTGACTGACAGTGTTGTATGACACCCAACGCTGTACCCTAACATTTTCCAGGCTTTCTACGTAGCTGAATCTAGTATTAGCTTTGAAAACCCATTGTATGAGTGGTGGGTGGATGGGTTGGAAACGTGTGCTCTCTACACACTGTATGTTACTCACATCAGAAGCTGTATGGCCACTCCATATGCTGTGAAACTGTAAATGATTCCCAATACACCTGTAACTCTTACCAGGATTGTGAGAAATAAACTATATATAGAGCTATATATACACACATAGATATATTGTATAATTCCTCATGTGAGCATCTTTGTGCACGTGGGTGCGTGAGTGAAAATGGCTGTTCTCCCTCTCACTCCTTACTTGTGCCCGTGGTTCCCGCAGGCTCAGTGTTCGCTAGGATTAACAATCCCAGTGAGAACTGTAAGAAAAGGCAGTCCCTGCCCCAGATAAACTCCAGCCTGCCCAAGGAAAGCAGGCAAAGGAAAATTACTGTTATACCCACAAAAGTGTAGAACAATTAAACGACTTACCCAGAGCCGCGGAGGAAACCTTTCTGGTGCCGGCGATGCCCTGTCCTGCAGGCTGGTGTCTGGGCTCTGCTGCGTGCTTGTTTGCTGGGTAAAACTCTGACCTGTCCCCTGCCAAATCAGGGTGTGCTCACATTTGCTTGGGTTTGGGTTTAAGCTGGCCCAGGAGCATCCGTCCTCACAAGGAGCAGACCATCCCCTGAGCACCCGGCTGGTGTCCGTGGGGGTCCCCACACAGCAGCGCGAGCCAGGGATTCCCTCCGACCTGCTGGAGAGGAGGAGGGTTTTGGCAGTACGCGTTACCGCGAAGAGCTGCTGTCACATCACACCAGCTCCAAGCAGGGTATCTGCAGAAGTCTGCAGGCTTTTGGAAAGGAATCTCTTAAGAACTGGGAAGACAAATATCGTAAACTCCTTGGGGTCAGGAAAAAGGGGCAGCCTTTAGTTGCAAAAGCCTTAGTTAATTATCTGAGATTTTTTTCTGCAGAAACACAGCTGAGGACTCAAGTTTTAGCTTTTCTTAATATTCCGAAAAGCAGGAGAGCAAATAAGTTCTTCTTTTCTGAGTCTGAATGCTGACTCTGAGAAGCTGGGGTGGGTGGATGCCTGGCCCTGCCCACTGCCCCCCGTCAGGGTGCGTGAAATAGCACATACATCGGGCCAGCGAGGTGGGGGTGAGCCGTCTGGGCAGAGAAGGCATTCTGCCCTGCCCTGCCCTGCCCGGGCTGCAGGACAGCACAGCCGCAGAGGAGCTGAGGCTCTTCTTCCGTTCCTTGGCTGGGGAGACGCATGCTCTTCAAGTGAGACCCCAGCCCGTCCCCTCTTAACAGAAGAGGGTGCACAGCCGTCACTGGGGTGGACAGGAGCAGGTGACCCTGCAACTTGGAAGGTCCCCCCCTAATTAGGACTCAGGGGAGGCACCTGCACAACCTGTCCTCCTCGGCCTGAGATGAAATGGTGCCGCTCGCTCGACAGAGAGGAGTGCGAACCTTCCTGTCATCTCTCCTTCAAACAAAAAGCGTCTCCATTCTCACTGCCAAGGACGGCAGCGGCACAGACACAGCGGTGCAGTTGTGGTGCCAACTGAGAGAGCAAAGCTCGGTGCTTTCAAACACTGGTTTGGATTTCTTCCACCCGTCCCTTCTGTGTTTCGTCTATTTCCCTCCACGTATTTATAGAAATCTAAAAAGTATGAATAGCAGAGGCTATGTTTACAATTATCTTAAACTATGCAGTGCTTTTCCCTGCTCCCTTCCGCTCCAGCCATCATTTAGCCACAGAAAACGATGTGGTGCCAAATCACTAAACTGAATAGTGAGAGATATGCTTTGGGTTTGGGTTTTTTTAATCATTTTCTGGTAGCAATGAGAGCTGAACATCCAGATATCTCCGCGGTTAACCAGCCTACTGTTTCAGACCACACTTTTGGAGAGACAAGGAGACAGATGGACAGATGATTGAGGAGACGGACAAGCAGAGAGCCTGAGGGCATAAACTGCATTTCCCCTAGGAAACCAGGCGAGAAGTAAATAAATAAATAAACAAAAATAATGGCAGAAATGTATTGTCTTCATTTTGTATCCATCATTTTATAATGGCATTTTCTTTTTGTAATACACTAGCAACCACCAAAAGATAAACCTGTTCATTTAACACAGAGATTTAAAAATGCAAATCCAGAAACTGAACAAGGTTTACAAAAATTACTTCCCCCCCAGTGAGCTACAGAGCTGAAAGCAACGACACCAGCACTGAATGAACATTTTTCTTGAAGAATAATGGCTCGTTAAAGATGAAGAGCATACACAAGGACGGCAATCTGGACCAGATGTGAGGGATGGGAAGGACAGCTCCAGGAAGGGCTGGATGACTTTATTCAGTTTGCAATCCTGATGCTCGTTCCAGTGGCTCATCCAGTTCTTCATCCATGTTTTTCACCCGTCAGTTCTTGGGTCTTTTTTCAACACACCCCTCTGACAGATCCCGTGTTCATCTTGTACCATCCCCTATAACATAATTAGTTGTGGCTTTTTCAGGGGCGCGTAAGGGCACAGCGTACCTCTGTCCCTCCACAATATCCTTGAGGTTATTCATCCCGAGGGTGAGAGGTATCAAAAAGCAAAACCTGAGAGATAACTTAAAATAACTTAAAGACAGCTTAAGCCGGTAACTTAAGAACAGCTTGGGCTTATCAAAGGAGTTTTGCTCCTCCTTATCTCATGTGTCGGAAACACAGCACTAGCACAATAAACCGCAATCCGTGGTGGCTTGGGCTTGGTGGGAAAGCTCCTGCTGCTCAGTCAGCTGCAGAGGGACTTTATGTAGTTGGAGCAAAGAGGTTTGAAACCCAGCACTCAGCTGGCTGTTGGAAATGAGCCGCCATTTTGACATTAACACCTGCTTTTTCCTTCCCAACCCACAACACAGCATCAGGCTTCCCCTTCTCTGAGGTGGGGCGGTCCCTATAATAAGCCTTCAGTGTTTCAGTCCTACTGGCTATTAGCATCAATTTGATGAGGCAAAAAAAAATACGAAATATATAAAAAAAAAACTCAAAACCCAAAGTAAAACCTGATGAGGAAAACAGCCGTACAGCTGGCGCAGAGCCGCTAAGGTAACCACCAGGCTATGAAGGGGAAATCAACCATGGCGGCCCCTGCACGGTGGCGGGGGTGGAGACAGGCGGGACCGGCATGATCCGCCGTGGCGCCCCGGAGGGTTTAAAAGCCACCGCGGCTCCACAGACGCCTCACGACCGTCCCGCCGCCCTCCTCAGGGATCCCCTCAGCTGCCCCCCGCGCGCTCGGCCCAACGGCCGCCGCTGCGCGCGCGCCCCCGACCCGTTCCCTCCGCACTGCGCATGCGCGGCCGCATGAGGAGACGGCCGCCGCCGCCGCCGGGCCGCACCATGTCGGACCGGCTCGGCAAGCCCACTTGCCTCATCGTCGCCAGCGCCGCCGCCGCGGGTGAGACACTCTCGGGGTGTGTGTGTGTGTGGGGGGGTAAACACCACCCCCCGTCCCGCTGGGCCCCGCTGCTCCCTTCAGCGCGGCGCGCTCGGCCGTGCGGCCTTCTCCGGCCCGCGGGTCCCCTGCGGCCCTCAGCCCGGGGTGCAGCCGCCGCGCTTCGTGGCCGGGCCCGGGCCCGCGGGGCCCTGTGAGAGGCACCGCGGCTGAGCCCTGCGGACAGGCGGGCTCTCTGCGCAGGGGTGGGGTTGCACAGGCCGCTCCTGCAGCTGTGCTGTGCACAGATGTGCTCGCTTTCCGTAACCGCTCATCTGCCGCGCACGTGTGCCCGCCGGTCCCTCTGGGCACAGCTGTGCTTGTCAAAGGAGAAACCGCTGCCCGAGGGTTCGCACAGCGTTTGTGGTGTCGCGCACACGCTTGTTCTCGGGCGCCTTTCCTACTTCAGGCTGGACCTGCTGCGGAGTCTCAGGTGTTGGATTTTATAAAAATAATTAATTGAATTGGAAGGTACAGCAGCAAGGACAGACAGCCCGGCCTGGGTGCCTCCGAAGAGAGGGACCCCGAACAAAGAAATCCCTGCAATCTCTACACCTGCCCCTCATGTGCTGTCCATGTGTCTTTTAGTCCAATGGTGATTTTTGGTCTGGGGTCTTCTAGCATCTTACGGGCAGGCAGGTTCTTACCTTGTTGATTTGCAGTTCCAACCGAGGGTTGGAGCCTTGGTATCTTTGTTTTACACTCCTTGTGTGCCTGCGCTTGCTGGCAGAACATGGAAAACTGAAGAGACTTGGGAAAAACCCTTCTAAAACATCAGTGTGATATCAGCATCTTTCCCATACTAAAAGACTAAAGACAGCCCTGTACTAACTGATAGAAAAATTATTAAGAAAAATAACTCTACTGCAGCCTAAAGGCTTCAGCAAATCTAGCTACTCATGCTAAGTAAAGCCAGGCAAATAGCACAAATCACACCATATTATAATCCTGAATAATTTATTCTTGTGGTCTGGTAGGAGGTGTTCTTGCGCATGGCAGGGGGTTTGGAACTAGATGATCTTTAAGGTCCCTTCCAACCTAAACCATTCTATGATTCTAACTAATACTTACCTATTTACACTAAACAACTAATATTCCTCAACAGCGCTGTTGAATACCTGCTGGTTTTCCCTTCCACACATACCTGCTTCTGAGCACACATGCAGATGAGCTGCGCTTGCTTGTATAGCTGGAGGAAACCAAATTCCTTTTACTTCTGCCTTCCTTACCTCTGCTCCCCCCACCCCGGTGACCCCGCAACCCAGACAAACAGAGTACCTTCATCATGTGTTTCTCAATATGTAGCTCACCTATAAGGAAGGCTGTGCATTTCTTAGGTCTTAAAATAACCCCCTGAAATTACTGAGAGATGTGATGCTGAGGGATGTGGTTAGTGGTAGCTTGGCAGTGCTGGCTTAATGGTTGCACTTGATCTTAAAGGTCTCTTCTAATCAAAATGATTCTATGATTCAGTTCTATAAGATGAGCAAAAAACCCAACCAAACCAAGCTCGTGTACTTTGCTAGCTAAAATAAGCTAGTGTGGCTGGGATTAAAATATTTCCTTAAGTTGTTGGACTCTGTTTTTCAGGTGTGTCAGCCCAGTCCTTCCTTCACTGCTTTACACTGACTAGCTCTGCTTTTAATCTGCAAGTTGCGACTCCTGGGGTAAGTAAAAATGGGCAGTTAGTGCGATTTCACTCTGAAACCAACTGATATCTCAATTGACAAAACAGAAACTAAACTTTTCTGAGAGGTGTTTTATTGGCTTTACAGATACTTTTTTTTTTTACAAGGATTTATTTTTTAATTCTGTTTTCTTGATATTGAAGTGAATGTGTGCTTCCTATAGTATGGTTTTGAGCTTCTCTGTCCAGTATCTGTTATCCACAAAGAGCGGAGGGAGAACAACTAGAAGAACTACTTCAGTGGTGAAGAATGGGAAACTTGCAGGTTTTTGAGAGCTAAAGTCTCTCAAAATACCACATGGTTCTACTGCAAAAAAAGTAGTGGGTGTCTGTGCAGTGATACTAACCACAGTCTTTGAACCGTGTTTTCCCTAGGGGAAGTCAATTGATTTTGTGGATGTGAATGAGAGCAACGTGCGCTGGATACAGGATTTCCGTATGAAATCGTATGCGAACCCTGCCAAGTTGGAGTCAATTGATGGTAAGGGCTTTACGGTTGGTCAGTGTGTCATGTCCATTTATCAGGGAAACAGATGCTTCTTAGTATCAGGTCTTTAGGGAAGAACGACACAGAAAAGGCATAAAACTTGTGTTTAAGGGCAAGCCCAGCAGCTACAATTGCTATTATTTTTATTTAAGAGGAAGTCCAGGTAACTACAGTTGTTGTTTTCTTATTTATCTTGGATTGGTAATTATCTCTTATTTATATGTATTCTCTCTCATGTGTATATATATACACACTGTATATTGTTACTTTCTTAAAATAAGTATTTTGCTAAAGTAGAAGCTAGCAGACATAGTGGGTTTAAGCTTTGCCTGTGGAAGAATGTCTCAGTAAAAATGTGTGTTCTTTGTCCAAAAAAGGATCTTTTTCTCTACTCCACATAGATCTGTTGGTTTCTTTAGTTCATTCAGTTTATACAGCCTTTGACTGACTTACGTGGTATTTTCTTAATTTTGTCAAGTCTGAAATGGGTTTGTGATCAGGCTTTTCTGTATGTTACTTGTATTACAATTAGTTTATCCCTTCTTCCTTCCTAGGCGCTAGATACCATGCGTTGCTGATTCCGAACTGTCCCGGGGCTATGACTGACCTTGCAAACAGTGGGTACCTGGCTAAGATACTGCAGCACTTCAGCACTGAGAACAGTAGGTGAACGTTGTTAGATATTTTGTTAAATAAAATAGTACTACGGTACTATTCGTGTAAGACTGCTGCCTTCCAATGACTTAAAAATACTTACATAGTTGAAGAGCATTCAGAACTGGAAAGAGCTCCTTTAGAGGAATGTATCTTCTCTTAAAAAGTATCCTCTTTGTGTAAATGTATCTAAAAAAATATCAGTAGCTTTCCAATGCTTGTGTCAGGAGAGGGTTCTCTGCCTTAGTGGTACAGAAATTGCTCCCTCGAAGTCAGCAGGATTCAAGATTCAGAGCCAAATGTGGGATGTACCAGTATCATCATTAAGGCTGTAGATAATCAAGACTCGTGTGTGCTTCTCATCTACCACTTGAATATGTGTTTTTGTCTTTGACTGGTGCTGTCTCAGGACTTGGAGTTAACAGCTAGTAACTCTTTGCAAGACTGGGACAATTCTTATTGTAGTGTGCAGGAAAAACCTTACAGCCTAAGAGAGTATAAACAGTGTAGGGAGGCAACATGCTATAAGATGAAGAATCTCCTGAATGTTCACCTGTATTTTGACTGTTTGAAGATGCTCACAGCATCTCAAAGATGCTTTGATTTTTCTCTAGAGCCTATCTGTGCGGTTGGACATGGAGTTGCAGCGTTGTGTTGTGCCACCAATGAGGATAAATCCTGGGTATTTCAGGGATACAGCCTGACAGGGGTAGGTTGAGCTTTCACCTGACTTCGGCTGTTTGGGAGCTTTTTTTTTCCGCTTGTGTGGGAGCCTGTGATTTCAGGTGCTGATGTTGGTGTTTCTCGTCTTATCCTAGAACTTCTTACAAATATAAATCATCAGTTTGGTACCCTTGGTTTATGTGCAAGATATGGAGAGTTGCCATTGGCAAGGGGGCCCAACACTGAGTGCGTGAAGGGATTGTCTCACTTAGCTGTGATGTGGAGAGTGTCTTCCTTCCAATTGTTCAGTAAACTTTAAAACTGAATCAATAAAATGCTGGAAATAACTGCTGCAGCTCTTTGGATTCATAGTTGAGGGCTTTTAAGAATTACTTTTTTTGTTTTCATGAATGCTGGAGCTAAGTTATGTTTCTCAAGGTCCTCTTTCATTTTAAAAGGTAGAGGAACTTCTAGGGGAAAAAGGCTGTTTGTACAAACTGGCTTGTAATTCAAAAAGTAGCCAGATACTGTTGATGTTTTATTTAACGTGCAGTCATATCTCTGACCTCACAGACCGTTTATATGGCAGTAGTACCTGTGTGCCAAGATGATGCAAACCTCTGTAGTACAACTCCTAGGGTTGAAAATTTACATGCAAAGTTAAGAAAACAAGTTTGTGGGACTCACAAAAGCTATCAATGTCCCGATGTGCTTGTATTTGGCATTACAATCCATGATAAAATATTTAAAATAAGAGGCATAATGTGGCCCAGATATAGTTGCTATGGAAACCATAAAATTCAAGTTCCTCCTGTGAATACAAAAACTGAACCAAGTAATCTTAATTTTTCTCTCTTCATTTAAGCTGTTTCCCATGTTCGTGCCAAAGCAGAGTGCTGTTATTTGGACTCTTGTGTGTGGCACAGCATTTGTGTCTAAATGATTGTGTCCAGCAGCCAAATGGGTCTGTGCTTTCATGAAGTTAATTGCATGCATGCCGTTCAGTGTCCAGTTGATGTGCAGAAGTTGCTTGGTGTCATTCTTTCTCTTCATATAGCGGAATAATTTTCAGTTTACTCCCTACAGAAAATCCATAGAAGCTGCTTATGATAATTTGGGTTTTTTTTGCTTCACTTCTGTTATGCTTCCTGTATACAGCTGGAAGAATCATAGGGGGAACAGAAAAATAATTTGCAGGTGGAAGTATGTGTTGGTTTTGCTTGGCTCTTTATAAAAAGCAAGACAGACTTAATTCCTTTTGGTCTTTTTCAGCCCTCTGTGTATGAACTAGTAAGGCAGCCTAATTTTGCCAGTTTGTCCATTATTGTGGAAGATTTCGTGAAAGATTCTGGAGCTACATTTAGTGGTATGTCACTTTCTTGTTGTCAGTATGTCACTTTCTTGTTGTCCAGCACTTCACCTTTGGTGACTGTGTTTTGGAAACGAATGTTTGTGTGCCAGTTTCACACAGCTGAACAGGACTCTGACAGGGTATCTCATCTTGCGTTCCGGTTTTGTGGATATGAACAAATACCCTAGTGGATTAGAAAAGATGAGTGTTCTAAGAATAAACGCTGCAAAATACCGTGTGTGGAGAAGTAGGGCAATACAGTACTGCACACTGATCTCCGTGGTTGTCCATGCATACTCTTTTACCCCACGCTAAACGTGAGATTGCTTGTCCTGCTGCAAAGGAAGAATGTGTACTGCAGGGAAGGGTGTGTGTAGGAGAGTTGCCATTGATCTGCAGATGCACAGTCCATCCCTGCAGGGGATTGTCTATATGTAGATAGCGTACTGCAGCTGCTTCCTTGCTGCATGGCAGGGAGTGTGTGCTCTGCCAGGAGAGGTTAAGTTCCGGATTTGGGGGTTGTCTTTTATTCAAGCAAATGCTTCATTATGTAAAGCTGGAGGCACTATACTGAGAGGTTTGGGTTGCTCTGATTAGTTGTCTATTAACTATCAAGTATTTCACTCGTAGCTAGATCTGACTTTGTAGTATTTTCTTGTATTTTTTTACTAGGAATTTCATTTATTATTATTAGTCAAAATGTAGAAGTTTGACTTTTGAATTGCAAAATCTGAAGTTCTGTCCTGTGTGGGAAACTAAATCCACTAAAGCATAAAAACGTCACTTTTTTTTTCCTAGATTATTTCTGGCTGTGCAGGGAAAAGTGTTGTTTTCCTTCACATGCTGCTTTCTTGCAATACTGAAGAGCGATGGGGAGAATTAAATAATAAGCTATAAATGTCTCTCTTCAGTTGCAGCTGTTGTTTAGTCTGCTATTTTGTTAGGGAATTTTTTTAGAATCTGTCCTTAAAGAGAACAATGAGATGCCTGTGATATTTAAGGCATCCTCTGTTTAACAGAATAGTGCCTCCCATTGAACTGATAAAATTTGAAGTGCCTGGATTAGAGACTATGTGTGTGGCATGGACAGGAAATAGAACCAGGCTCCTAATGCCGTGCATGTATTCTTCACTAAGAAGAATTGCCACTGTCTTATCTAATTGCTGTATATTCTTTGCTTAATCCTCTTCCATCCGTGCTGCTGTCAGCCTGCTTGTGTGTTTAAACGGTATCTTTATGCTTTTTGAGTGAGCTGCTGCCGCCACCTCCCGCGTGATGGGTTCAGTACTGGCAGTTTAAAAGCTGGTGTCTCAGTGGGACTCGTTACATCATGTATGCTTGGTTGCAGTGGTGCTGACAAATGAAGCAAGAAGAGGAAAAGCGTGTGGGGTTTGAAGGCACTTAGCCTGTATTTAGACAGTGGCAGGGAGAGGGAGAAGCAAACAAGAGTTCATTATTGACAAAATAATGGTTCCATCTGGAATGAGGTAACTTAAAAATACTAGCTGGAGCACTGAGCTGGTAGATACCAACACATCGGGGTATTAAAATAGGCCAGAAAATAAGTACCTTCCTGCAGGCTCTCTGTAGCTTGGTTATTACAACCTTGATACCTTACATTAGAAGGGTTTATATTGTATTGCAGGGTAATTACAACTTTAAAATACATACTTTGAGGATTTTATTATGAAAACCTCTTAATATGTGCGCTTTACCTATCTGGTATTAATTGAATCAAGGGACCAGCCCTGCTGTCCTTTCGGAGAAGGACTTTCTAGGGAAATGGTTTCAGGACTGGGGTCTCAAGATTGTCCATGGGGATTATAGATCAACATAGCAGTCACCCAGCAATTCTGTCTGATCAAAATAGTTCTTTTGTGTTAGTTCTATCAGAGAGGTGATACTGAAACTGAAGCAGTGTCCACTAACACAATGTTCTTGCTTTTTCTCCTGTGTTTAGCCAGCAGTCCGGATGCTGTGCATGTCGTGCTGGACAGGCACCTGGTGACAGGACAGAATGAGAATTCCACTCTTCCTGCGGTCCAGAATCTTCTTATTCTTTGCAATGTCAGGTGAGGCAATATGGGAGATAAGAACTAGGAAGAGACAGTGGTAAGCATCTCTTAGTTTCAGGAATATTGTCCCCTAAAAGAACTTTGTTTCCCTTGGTTAACAGCTGAAATGTGTGTTTTCTTTGATCTAGCTATTCAGCCGGTCATGTCTTTTGGAAAAAAGCATTTGTGATTATTTAAAAAAAATAAATAAGGTAAAATGGGTTGGGAAATGCACAGCTATCTAGGATTGGTAAAGTGCAGAATAGGCTTTACTGAACACTTCTGTTAAAGGAAACATCTCATGTGTTGTTCTTTGTGCTTTGGCAAGTTAGCATTTAGTCAGCTATGTTTTAGGATTCTGGGAATGAATGGATTTAATTTCTTTGGTAATGGCTTGGCTGTTTGACTGTCTTTCTTCTTGTCACATAGAAGAACACATCTAAATAACCACAAAAATCTTCTTTTGTTCAGGTGAATGTGTGTTAGAAGTCCTTTCCTGGCTGTGGACTAACAGGTCGTGTCATGTTTGGATGTGTTTCATTCAGCAGGAAATGAAGGAGCGGGTCTCTTTGCAAATAGGATGGATGAAGAGCCAGCAGGCTAAGGATTTTCTTGTCTGTTAACTGCGTAAAACATCCCTCTAAATTTCTGTTCTGGACTATGAAGTGACTGTGACAGTGAAATGGCAATGTCAGGTTTTGCTTATATAGAGTGGATGAAGTTTGTGAATAAGAAAACTTTGTAGTGCATCACACTTCAGAAGCAACCTTGTATTTTTGTTGCTACATCTTTTCACTGCTTCTCTCTAGACTCTTAATTTACAGATGGTGGGAACTGTGTCTTTTTAAAAAAATAAAGTTGGTGCTACGAATACAAATTGCTGAAGCTGAAGACCCTGATCTAGGCTGACATTGTACTGATCGTTAATAACTGCTCCAAAGAGGACTTGGAACTCTGAACCATCTGGTGTTTGTGTTTCAGATATCAAAATCTATGCCTAGAGCTTCATTGAAATGCAATTTCGGATATGTTCTCACCTTTCTTTTGGTAGGACACAAAGTTACTGTCTGAACTCTGAATGTGTCTGGGACACTTGGCTATACTTGGAATAGGATGGAAAATGCTTAGCTAAACTCTGAACGCAGCAGACTTGGTTGTTTGAAGGCAGCTTGCTGTGGTGATACTGTTAAGCATAATGTGCCCTTGTTTTCTTCCTTGCCTGTTTACGTTATTGGACTTCTGTTTAAAAAGTTTGCTCAGCTGTTTTTAAATGGTCTTGTAACTGGTTATCTGTTCTCCTTTGTGGTGCTTTTGTGATTTTTGTTCTCTTTGAAATGTTTGAAATATTTCTCTCTGGCGAGTACATTGTGATTGTCTCTTGCTGGAATTTTATGGACAAAGGAAGAAAAAACGTAGGCAGCTAATGTGGATCACATCTTCCGAGGAACCGACTGTAAGATGAAATCTGGCTTTCTCTTTCTTTTTGAGCAGCAGATGTGGCTTGAAGTTGAGCATGGAAAGGAATAATGAGACTGAGAATATTTTCTGCTGTTGCAGGCTCAAACATACTAAATCTGTGGGGAAGCAGACAGATTAGCATTTTTCCTTCACTCTTGGAACTGAGGGCAACATTTCTGCAGTGCTCTGAGGGAAAGGACCTTTGTGGTTGCATTTTCTTTCCTTACAGGATAATATGATACATTGGTTGTAACCAGTCATCAAGCAGGGTAATTTGTCTTTTCTGTAGAAATTCAGTTTTTTAGTTCTGTCTCAAGAATTCAGTGTGATTTTAAAAGATAATCTGCTATGGGATTTATTGGGTCTTCTACTGTTACATTCTGGAGCCCAGCTTACAGATTTTTGTCTTTAACAGAAATTTAAATTAGAATTTGAAATGGAAATTGGGCTTTCATTGTAATTAAACTATCAAATAGTTTTAATAGCTTAAATCCTCATTCCTGACAAGTCGTCTTTGGGATTTGTTGACCTCTGTCACCATCAGGCCATACTTTCCATCTGGATTTCTAGTGGGCTGGCTACTGAAATTACTTGGAAAGTTTTTGTATTTGTACTGCAGTAGTACTTGGAATTAGGGTTATTTTGTGTTGAACACTGTGCACCTACAGCAATGAGACACTCTGCCACCAAAAGCTTTGTTTAAATAATAGAGAAGGTGAAGCTTCATGCTGTAGATGCCACTGATTGCCTGAGCAGGGAACTCGGTGGGGTTGGAGTCAGGTATTTGGGCTCCTGGCAGAGGTGGGCACAACTTATGTTGGTGAGGGAGCTTTGCCACACCTCACTGCAGCTGCAAAGCAAAGTCTTGTTTCTGTCATGGGATTCTGAGGGGCTATAAGTCTGTATTACCTTTGAGACTGTGCATTCATGTGACTTTGTCAAAATCACTAGGCCTTTTACCACCTGCCTATAAAAATAGAATATTGCTGTCTAACCCATGTCCTCTTTTTGTTCCTTAATTGTGAAGTTCTATCCAGGCTTATCAATAAGCTGCCAGGTGAGCAAACAGTATTCAGACCACTACAGGCTTTGATCAATTCTCTATTGTACGGTTTTCCTTATTTTGTGGCAGCCAGGACCTGTTGGAACAGCTTGGTTTGTGCCTGTATCAGGAAGTACACTGATGTACAAAGCATACCTCCTTTAGATTTTTTTTTTACACTTCCTTGTTCTTCCTGTATGGGAGCAGATGAAGAGGAGTTATGATGTGTCTCTTCATTTTTTTTTTTTTTTCACATCAGGTGTCCACTTCTATCTCCTCAGTAATCTAAACTGTCCCCCCTGTTGAAGCTGCTCTTCCAAAATGGAGGGAGAATTGCATGATCCAGCAGAAAGTGGCTGGAGAGGTGATGTGTGCAAGGGTGTGTGCCTGCAGGTTTCTGATGGTGTGGATGAGAAGGATGCTGGTTGCGTGGATGCGGCCTAACTTCTAGGGACAAGGCAAAATGACTTTGGTAAAACAACCTTCTCTCTCCTGTGGATGGTGGGCTCGCATCATGTCATCTTTAGAAATGATGCTGACAAACTGTGAGCAATTAGTGATGATAGCTCTTCTAATTTGTCATACAGTATGACCAATTTTAGCCAAGGATTGGAAAAAATTATCCTAAAACTGTGGGGAAAAGAAGGTCAAATAAAAGTAGAAAACATTTGAGGCTGTTTAATGTCATACCAGATACATTCAGGAAAGTTTTACTCTGTTTATTTTGAGGGGGTATTATGTCAGTGGATTAAAATGTGAAGGCAGTATCCATAATTTTTGCTCGTTGCTGTTTGACTTTTCTTTACCATATGCATACAGAATTAATTGCGCTCTTAGTCAAGAATGATATATAGAGAGTTTATGACCTTAAGTTTTCATTTGGTTCTTCACTTTGGAAAAGCTTTCAGTGCAGCAGTAAACCTCTTCACAAAAATTTTCAACAACATATCAGGCTATTTCTGTTACTCCTATTTATTTTGAAACTAAAAGCAGGGTTGAAGTACTGGCTTCAAAGGCAACAGCATGTCTATAACTTGGGGTATTATAGTATACTTCTCTGCTTTAGTTCCATGCTAATATTGTTCTACAAAGGTATCGCTTCATATTTCTTGGGTTTTATATCTCTTGCCTGAAAGATAATTATATCAGCTAAAAAGTGAAGTGACATTACAGAAAGAGTAATGATTTTTTTTGTCTTGCATTTTAAACTTCCTGTGTGAAGAACTTGAGTACCTCAGTTTGTATCTTCTGTACCTTGTGTGCTGTGCTTCCTTCCTGCTCAAACTGAGGAGTAGGCCAGTGAAGTATCACATCCCAGGCACCTGAGCAGCGATATTTATCCTGAGTTTGTTTTCCAGTACTTGACTTAAAATGTCATGTCTTAAAATGGCAGGTATTCTCCTCTCCCTGGCTGTAAGACTACAGCATGCTCGAATTGCTCAGCAGCCCAGTTTTAAAGACTTTTCTTACCCAATTATGTGTAACAGGACTGTGACAAATAGCAGCAACTGTTGGGGGGGGGGGCATTAGCATAGATGAGAAATGTTGCTGTTTCTTGCCTTTTGCCTGTTGATCTTTACCAGTGTCTTAGCTTGTGGAATAATTAGTGTTTTCTCTGCTTCACCACCATGCATGCTAATCTTTAGCTTAAGGTTAATTTGCATGTAAAGATTTATGTTAAGGATCCATCTAGTGACGAGTTAGAAACTGACTTGAACTGGTCAGAAATCAGCCAGAGGCAATGTCAGGAGTCCTCAAAACACACCAGCTCTTGATGTGCTCATTTAGCATGTGTTCTGCAGTGTGATGGTTTTGCCCTCTACCTGGCTGGAGCATAACAATTTGCAGACTGCAGAGAGGACAAGCTTCTGGCAATGCTTGCAAATATTTGGTGTTTCACTGTCTTTGTGATCAGTTGTTTATAGAGGATTCTGGCATTTAAGCCACATGACGGGCCCTTTTGTCCCAAAGCCAGAAACTGCTTCTCAAACAAATTGAAAGCTTCAAATCCTGGAGATTTTCAGTGCGCACAAATCCTGATGGTTTCAGTGTTGTGCTCTGGAGTGCTTGGTGATTTGGTCCTAGGGATGTTATCAGCCAAGCTTATTTCCTTAGAAATCTGTCTGTTCCTAGTAACATCCAGCTGCTCTTTTTTTTTTTTTTAATTTTATTTAGGGAACCACACACACGAAGAGTGTTACATCTTGTCTGCGTTTAATACATGGGAGCGTAATTCTGTATTTTCCTCTGATGTTCTTATGGGCAGACACTGAAGTATCTGCTAGAAGTATCAGAGTGCCTCTGCAATATGTGGAGCAGAAACATTTGTGGGATGAATCCTAAGGGATAAGGGGCTTTCTCAGATGATTTATCCCAAGAATAATCTTTACAGCAGTTGGCACACAGCTGTAAAGAAACATTCCTGTATTGTACCCCCACAAAGGATTTCTTCATCAACAAGAAGACATTGCTACATCCCAGTGCCACACCTGCCACTAAAGTTGTGCATTTGGTCCCTGCAGGGAGGAAAGGAAAGGTACAGAACGTCTTTAAGGTAATAGGAGGCTTTACTGGCAGTTCTACATATAAGCAGAGAAGAGGGATGCTCAAAACACATAAACATAAAACACTTGCAAACTGATGCAGCAGTTGGAGTGAGCCCCAAGACCTGCTTGTGTGTGTGATCTCAGTTTTGATACTTCATACTCTTTAGTTCAGTTTAGGTTTTGGGTGCAATAATAATGAAAGGTCATATTTCTAGTTTAACTAACCTAGTGTTTACAGGATAAAAGAGATAACGAATGACATGAAAGGTGATGAGGAATGGCCAAATCCCCAGGAGCTTGTGCTCTGATCACGAGTCCTCTGTGCTGCCATACCTCTCCTGCAGCTTGATACTGTAGCTGCAGTCAGTGGAGGTAGCTTAGATCCTCTGAATGCGGAGAAGGTGTCAGAGACAACTTGGTCAGACTCAGCTTTTCTGATGAGAGGAAGTGTTGTCTCTTCAGAATGCTTAACAAAGCATTTACTTGTTTACAGGATGCTTGAACTCAGTCTTTGTCGCTGTCTGCAGCTAATGGTTGTTGGTCATACTAGCATTCCATTAGTATATTAAAATGTTTAAATAAGATTCTTTTCCTGGAGCTTCCACAGTATAATCTTTTTTAAAAAGTAATAATAAAAAAAGAACCTTCTGCTTTATTCATCTTGGGTGCTGTGTGATAAGCTCCGCTATTTGATTCTGGGTATGAGAGTGCGCTTCTGTTTAAACTGACTTCTGTTCCACTGCTGATGGAACAGCCCTTTTGGGTTTGTGCAGGGTTGCCCACTTTCCTTAGCGGGGACTACCACCAGCTTCCCCTGTAGGCTGTTGCAGCCACAGCAGTGACAATTAACTGAGAATCATTGGGCTTGGCTTGAGCGCCTGCCCTGGACAGCAGCGGTGACCCAAATGGGGTAATCCCAGTAGGACTGAGTCCCACAAGTCTGTAAGATGTGACCTGGCTGCTGGACTTGTCACACCACTGTTGCTGAAGGCTACACCTTCTGTATTGTGTCCTCTGTAGCGCTAGGGTGTTCTGTACAGGAAAATGTTTAATACTAGCAAGAGATAAAAGGAGCCTTTTGTCAAATGTGAACTTCTAGGCCTGTAGGGGATTTAATCTCAGCTTGAGAGTCCAGTGTGTTCCCTCTGTTCCCTTGTCTGGGATGTCCATGTTAGCCCCTAGGATGCAGAAGACGGTGTCAGAAGCTGACCTGTCATCCTGCTGGGACCAGGCAGCTGGGAACACTGAGGCACTGCTTTCTCCTCTGTAATGCCAGTGTATCAAAACAAGTATCAGAATAAATGGAAATGGCTCTTTGATCCTGATTTGCTTTAAAATTTTGAATGTTACCTATTGGATACTGTCTGGCTTGTTTCATGTAGTCTGTAATAGCCTATGATGGCTGTATTTGATAGTCCTTATAAATGAATCTCTAAGGACTACTTTTAAAGTGAAATTCTACGTTGGGAGGCTGAAAATAAATGAATTGCCTTACTCTGTCAGATGTGTGTGTCCTACTGCCTGTTTTCCCAGCAGCTCGCCTGTCCTGTACCTCTTCTCTTGCACCCTTGTTTCAAGACTACAAGAGGTACTGAGAGCAACTGTTGGGAGCAGCAGCATGTCTCTCAGCAGATGGGGCTGTGGAATGCAAGAGAGCTGAAAGAGGGAAGAAAAGCATTTGAGGGTTTTTTTGTTTGTGTTTGGGTTTTTTCTTTCTTTCCCCAAGTTTTGTGTGTTTGCATAGAGCTGGAGGATGAAATTAGAGACCTCCTACCACAAGGGAAGGCTGATAACCTTGTGTTTGTGCTCATCAGTTAGTTGCTGCTCTGAATCTTGTAAAGGAAGAGGTGCCACGGAATGTTGCAGCCTCCCCCACAAGGTGGTGGTACTGCTCTGGACAGACCTTTGCCTTCCTCCTCAACCACCAGCAAACTCCATCCCCAAACACCAAGTGCAAAGGTGTTCCTTTCCTCCTGCCAGTTCCTGAGGAAGGGCCTGCGGCTTCTGAGTACCTGTGCTGGGCAGGTGGGCTGCAGCTGAAAGAGGGCTACAGTCACACAAAATGCATATTTAACACAGGGTTATATACAATAAGCTCTGCTGTAAGCAACAAGCTATTCCCATGGCTTCCCAGTAATCTGTGACCATAGGGGCTGCTCTCTCGTGTTCCTTCTTTTCTTAGGAGGATGAGGGCAGCATAGTTAGAAACCTTGTCATAAAGCCTTCATCTTTGTCATCTCCTAAATTGTTGTGTGCTAATGCTTTCCTTAGAAATTATCCCTCCTCAGCATCACCTGTTAGTAAACGCTCTTTCTCCCCAAAGGTTTTGACTTTGCAGTTTTTCTTTGTGTAAAGCCAAGGGCCAGCCCTGAATTGTAGCAGATTCTTTTAGATTGTTCATTTGAATCTTAAACAATTGAGTGAAATTTAAATAGGTGTGCTGCCACTGAAGGTGAGTTTGAGCCTGTGGTGTTGCTCTGGTCTCTTGATCTCCCAGATCAAACACCAGCAGTATAAACTGGAGTGACGTATCCCTGGGAATAAGAGACAGGACTTGTAATGCTTAGGTGCTGCGGAGGTGAAGCCGAATTCCTAGTTTAGGCACAACATCCCTAGCTGTTAGTGCAATTTAACGCCAGTCTGAGTATCAGACTCCGAGTGCTGTGGATGGCAGCAAGATAAGAATTCCCTCTGCTTTCTAGAAATGCTATGTTTCCTTAGACAAAACTGTGCCTGGAAGGTGCTGTGATTGTGTGGCTTTCATAGGACAAATGGGAGATCCCTTTGCATATACTCATTTTGCATGATGCAAATACATCTGTGCTCAGACTGTAACCTAGATCCCAGCGGTAATGCAAAACCAAAGTCAAAAAAAACAAAGGTCAGATGGTAAGCTTCCTTCAATTATACTGAAATCAAAGTTGCACAGCAGAGCCTGCAGCAGCCTTTGACAGTCCTCGCCCTGGCAGCATGGTGGCCATTAAACACACAGAAGCCTGACAGGGCCTCTTACAGTCGCTGTTTTCCCAGGAGGTGTTCACAGATGCTGTGCAGATACCCTCTGTGAGACCACATATGTGCGACCCTGAGGGACCTGGGACCTGCAAGTCTCTTACCCTGCAGAAAGGCAAGAAAAGAGTGCGGAATGCTGTGGGTCATGGCATGCTCACATCGGAGCTGGACTGCTGTGTGGACCACAAAAGCAAAGCAGCCCTCTCACTGGGTTAGAGTCATTAATTGTTTGTCCTTTCTTTGCTTTCTGGATTGTGGAGAGGTTTTACTTATTCTCCCAACAGAAGAGAAATATTCTTTTCAAATACAAATGCTGGATCATACAATTTTTGTATAAAGTTCCAAGACTTCCAGGCTCAAGCTGTGAAGCCCAGTAGCCCTGTAGAGGGCAGCTAGAAAATATGCAGCCTGAACCCTGCTTCCTTTCTGGGTAGCAGCTGTCGCTGCTGTCACCTCAGACCTGCCTGTATGAGCCATCAAGTCGGTGGGGTGGGAAACACCATCAAACTTAAACCTAACCATTGCTACTGATGATGCATTTGAAAAAGGAAAAGAGACAGAAGGAGATGAAACAGCAGTTGCCGGTTGGATGAAGGGCTGACAGCGTGGCTAATGCACATGTAATAGCAGTTACAGGCTGTTGGGCCTGTGGATATTTGGGGAGACTCCTCTTGCCTGTTGAAGACATTTGGTGCTCATCCTGCATTTTATGATTGCTGTTTCATGATATTATTGCAGCTTAAGGTGGTGAATGGTGTGTGATTAGTCCCTTTCCAGGCTTAGTCCAAGCATGCTACTGGAGTTGGTTCGGTCACCTTTCTCTGGTGTTGGCGGATACCACTGTAAAGGAAAACTCTTCATATGGCAGTGTGCTGATCCTGTCCCTGTTGTCTGGGGCTGGGCTGAGAAATGCAGGTCTTCTGATCCAAAAAAAGCAGTCCTCCACTGGCTTTTCCACTGGAAAGCAAAGCACAAGGGGTGTTTTCTTTGGGCTATTTCCTTTGCTCCGTGGAGATCTTCCTCAACAGCTGCTAGCCATTGTTGGAGGCAGGACTCTATGCTACATGGATCTACGCTCTGACCGGTTTGGCTGTTCTGAAGAAGGAGCAAGAGATGCATATCACTGAGGCTATATTGAAGCCTGAGCTGTTGTTCATAGTTATTAATGACAATAACAAGGAGGTTTCTATTTCAGCTATTTTAATAAGTAACTTTCCCAAGATCCTGTAGTTGACCTAGCAGAGGCTGATTTAGGTTTTTTTTCCCCAAGCTATGGCACTATTTTCTTATATAAAAGCATACTTTTATATATATATTTTTTTTGGTTTTGCTTCTATGCAATGGTGTGACATAACAACTGAATGTCCTTGCGGATACATTTACCTGTTAAAGTGAACTGCAGAGGAACAGAGCTCAGAGCCTTGCTCTGTTTTGCTCCTGAAGCATTGCATGGATGGATCTGCATCCAAGGCTTGGCCATCAGGGTCACTCTTTGCCTTGGGAAATCCTCAGCTCTTAGTTCCACAGGGTATGTCCCTTCTGAGCTGATCCCATCATATGTCAGAGCACAGCCTTCCTGAACCAGGAGGAAGACAGAGCTGAAGCACTGGCTTGGCTTCTAGACGTCAGCTGGGATATCGCGAGAGTCTGAGCACCCTGCCTCAAAGAGGGTTAGCTTTCACAGTAACAGATTAAAAGGATTTTACTTGCCAAGGAAGGTATGCAACATGGAAAACAAACAATAACGCAGTCGGATACAGCAAATTCATGAGCTATGTGAAATTAAATTTATGCAAAATGTACAAGTACAGCATGAAAAGAGAAACAAAAGTAAAAAGGAGAATACTAGTGTTCTTTCAGACAATTGTTAGTGTTGATCGAAGGTTTTGTCCTCCTAGGTAATTTCTCCTATCTGGTGTGCCTCAGTTTCAAGATGGGTTTGGGTGTCCTCAGGAGAAGTCTCTACGCGTATGTTGGTTCAAGGACAGAGAAGAATGGTTATGCTGCCAAATCTCTGTTTTATTATTTTTCACTACAAAAGTAGTTAAATCCATATAAAATAATTGGGCAGAATCATATCATAAGGTAAAAATTATATTCCATGGCTCCTCAGAGCTCAGCAGTTTCTTCACACCTTTTGCCCTTGGACTGGCTGCTTGTCCTTCCAAAACTGCCTGATCCTTTTACTTCCACATAAGCTACAGTAAAGCTAAGTTGATCTGAGCTGCCAGTGAATTAATAATTACTTGTGTGAACTTAAACTACTAATCGTATCTAATCCTTTTCTAACAGTTACCATATGCTATTTCCTATATTATCTCATACTAAATATTATTTATAGGTCTATTCAGGCGCATGGCAGATCTGAAACTGTGAGCCACGTGCTTTGATTTTAATTCCCAATGCCTCAGGCCATGCTGTGGGCTGGAGCAGTGGTTCGTGGGGCTCAGCCTCATTACAGAGCCCTGTTTGGTGTCAGGATGAGAGCAGGAGACCCTGAGCCTGGCCAGGTCCTAGCAAGGCAGAGCCCTAAGGTACTGCTGAGGTGTTGGCTGCCTGCAGTTGGGCATCTCTTCAGTGCAAGGACTGATTTTTTCTATACGTCTGTGGGTCAGGAGCCCTTACAACGAGGCTCTGCTTTTACCTGCGTACCCTAAGGAATGAACAATAAAATGTGCCATAGAGAGACCGGAGCTGACCTTGGGATTGTCTGTCTTTTACTTTTTTTAATTAATTTGCTACGAATTGCATGTTTGTGTTGAACACATTTTCCACAACTTTGTACTGAATATGACAAACATTTTTTAGCCAAGAAACAGCAAAATCTCTGAAATTAGATATTTTGTATTTTGTCTTTGAAATACATGTAATATTTATTTTTAAAGTCTGCACGAAAAACCTAGGAGACAAAATGTTGCATTTGACCCCAAATAAAAGGTATTTCAGTTTTTTACTTCCATTTATCCTGCTTCTTGTAAGTCACACATTTATTTGTTTCATGATTTGCGTGTTTTGTGTGTTTTTTTTTTTTCAATTCTGTGAGCAAACCAGAATTCATTTACTTGCCAGCTGTATTCTGTGCTCCCAAGCTAAACTGTCTGCCCAGTCTGTTAAACAAAGTTTGCTTTCTCCTGGGGGTTTGTTTTCTTAATTATATTTCTGCCACTTATTTCCCTGTCTGAGAATTACAATGAAAACAAGAGTTCAAAATGGCCACT
This sequence comes from Ibidorhyncha struthersii, assembly GCA_013398815.1. Classification (NCBI taxonomy): domain Eukaryota; kingdom Metazoa; phylum Chordata; class Aves; order Charadriiformes; family Charadriidae; genus Ibidorhyncha; species Ibidorhyncha struthersii. Next base: position 65,997 of record VZSZ01008127.1, read on the forward strand.
TAGATCACTTGATCACTTGTTGAGCTTTGAATACAGTCTGCTGTTGTTGGAGGCTCTAATATTTTCATGAATGTTTTTCTCTTGCAGGAATACTCCAGGACTCTGATATGTGCCAAGATCTCTGCAGGCAGGCACTACTTGCACAGAAAGTTATGGGATCCTGCTGCATAGGCAAGACCCACACGTACAGGGAGATACAGCACTGTTTCCTCTTGGAATTTGGGAACGGAGGATAGAGAGAACATCCTTTTCCAGCCTGGTATGCCAGCAGAATTGTGGGGCGTATTTGCACTGTCCCTGCAGTTGCCGGAGGTGTCCATAAACTCAGCTTGCCCGAGGGTGGCCTCTCACCATCGCTGTGTTATCAGCATGATTGCTCAGCCGGTACCCTGTTCAGCCCAATCCAGGGAAATTGCTGCTTTGTTTGAAGTGTGGGGTCTCTCTCCCTGACCCCTTCAGAGGGTGAACTACAGCCTTAGGTGTACGTGCGGTTTGTGGCACTCGGCAGCCTTAACCTAGGCTCTGGCGCTTAGACTACAAGCACCAGGAGGAAGCATAGTGCAGAAGTTTGCCCCATGAGGAGAGGGTTGATGGCAGCACTCTGTGCTGGCTCTTCTCCTGGTGGGGTCTGGGGGACCCCATGTGAAGCCCATGTCCTGGGGAGGGCCTGGTAATTGGGCTCAGGTGAAGAGCGGGCGGTAAAGGGAGACTTTCTGTCCTAAGGGGTTGGAAGAGTTTTGTCTTTGTGGCTGGGAAGTAGTACTGGCTCTAGGTGCATTTAATAAAGGGCAAGGACATTTTTAAATCAAGTTTTGAAGTGTGGATATTGGTTCTTTGGGATTTCCACACGCATGTTTTATTTTCCCCTACTTGCTGAGTCTGAGCTTTTCCTTGTGGCTGTGATAGCTAAAAACTTCTCTGGGAGACAACAGACATTTCATGCTCCTGATTTCTTAATCTGAGGAGGTATGGGGATCTGGGAAGCCATTAGCAGGAGGTTGTAAGCTGGGTTCAGACAGGATCCTGGGAGACATCTCTATCCCCTGAAGCGAGATGAAGTTGAGGAAGAGTTATGGGGTAAAGGTGCTTTGTGTGACTGGATGAACAGATGTATAGGCTGAAGGTTTAGGATGTTTTTTGCTCTGTTTCAGAATGGATGCTGACTTTGTACATCATTCACTTCACAATATCTATCCTGTACTGAAGAGAAAAAGCCCCTGTGCCGAAGTGGGAAACTGCAGCTGCTACTGGAGCAGGTAAGGGATCCTGTGACAGTGAACATTTTATGCATAACTTGTTCGTCTCCTGCCCCCTCAGCTCTAAAGGGGACCATGAGTCTGTAGGTAAGCAGAGTAAGGTTTGACTGAGGCACCTTTTCCTGGCTTCCCCTTTCAGCGCAGTATTTGTCTCTTGAGCAACTTTTGGAATGCTTCAGAGTTGTGTTTGAATCCACACTGTTACTGACCCTGGCCAGCTGTGTCCCAGCTGTTTGAGGTGATGGATCCCCTGGCTCTGCTGGTGGAGTGAGGGTGCAGGGGGCACGTGCCTCTTCCAGGAGGAAGAAGGGATATTTCTTGCAGAGGCTCAAAGCCTCTGACAGCCCAGCTTCACAGCAGCGAGCTCCCAAATTCTGTGTGCCTGAATTCCTACCCTGCCATGGTGCAAGGCTGGTTGCTCACAGAGACGTGTGGTGTTACCAGCTCAGCAGGGCTCAGAACACACGATTCCAGAGCAGAAAGCTTTTATTGGCATCCTCATTCCTCAAGTAACCAACTTTTATCTATCAGTATTTTAGGGCTGACTGGGAGATATTTTTAGAAAAACTGTTGGTTTCTTTCTGATTGAGAAAGGTCCAGAACAAAGAGGCTTTGGGGAAAGTGAAAGAGCAGCAATTTGTTGGACAGACCTTGCCTAGAAAAGACCAATGTAGCACATTTGTCGCTTTGAGCTACCAGTTACCCATGTGACAGTAAGGACGTGGGTACCCTCTTCTAAGATTTCCCTACATTCTCATCCCATGATGGTTTATCCCTGTCACTGACAGGGCTTTTGTCCTAATTATAAACCAAAATCCAGGATGTGAAACACGATATAAAATATGACATACGCACATGATGGCATTTGCATTTCAAAGTCCATTGGTGTGTATAGGGGCTTTGATTAAGCAATGGGTCTCTAACGCCATGCACTTGGAGAAGTTTAAGGAGTCTCTCTTGGACTTCTCTTACTATAAGAGGAAAAGATGCAAAATAGGGACCTGCTGGGGTTGTTTTCTTGTGGGAGGAGGACTCCAGGCTAAAAGAAGATCCCAGATATGAGAGGCGCACAGGCCAGGGGCAGCAGGACTATCCACAAAGGAGAGACCAGGCACCTTCCGGGCATTTCCTGAGCTACTGGGTAGCCACAGAGATCAAGGATACAGCTTTCACATGGGAATGACGTGATTGCTGAGTGAAGTGCAGGACGGAGGGGTCTGGCAGGTGAGCTTATGTTGATGTCTTCAATCCATGGACCAGAATAGCTGCTTCCCCCCCTCTGGGCTATTTAAGGGCTTGGGCTGGCCTTTGCACAGAGGTATTTGGGCTCCAGTTGGCGCAACCTGTACAACCTCAGTGGGGAAGGGAGGCTGATGGTTTGCCAGGCTTATGATGTTGTTAAATTGTGAATGAGAAAGGATTCAGACAGCTGCACTCCGCGCTGCAGATCAGCAGAAGAGTCAGAGACATGTCTATGGTTGTTACCAAAAGGCAGGCTAAAGATTCACAGATGGTTCAGTTAGCAGTCACATCCATGCATCTTCGTGGTGCTAGAGGAGACTTCTAGGGAGGCAGCAGTGTCAGAAAAGAAAAACCCACTTAAAAACTCTGTAGGGCACTTGGTAGTACTGGGGGGAAGATGAAAACAGCTCAAGTGAAGGAGTTTGGATTTTTTTTATTTTTTTGTTTAAGAAGAAAAGTAACTTGCCAGAGGTGACTCTAAATGTAGCAGTGTAACACTGCACCTGGACACGTAGGTCACATGTATTTCTGTAAGGGGCTGGCATCTTCAGGAGCTGGGTATCAGTCCCTTGCTGACCTGTGCTGTGATGCTGTGAGTGTGCAAAAAGCAAATTTGCTGGTAATGCGGGAAAAAAACATTTTTCAGGCAGTCTGAAAGCTACTTCTGGATCTGACCCTTTGTCAGTAGCAGCTAAGGCCTAGGACAGATGCAGAGAAGTCATTGTACCGCAGATGCAGAGCTGAGCTGTTTCAAGAAACTGGCATGTAGCTCTTCATGCTCTTCTGCAGAAAAGATGTGTTGGTGCTCTAGGGCTACCTGACAGCACTGCATTGCCTTGGAATTATTTTTTTTAAATGCCAAATAGATACAAATCTCAGGAGAATGACTTAACTAAAGGAATCAACAAAAAGATTCCTGTTGATACCAGTGGGCTGGTAAATGCAAAGTTCAGACAGATGGTCCTTTTGTATTTGTTCTAGAATGAAGCTGGTCTGAGGACAGACCAGCCGGGGTCACTTTTAACTTGGGTAGCTCAGCTTCATATAGCTTCTCCGTGGTATAATCGTGCCTGAACCCTTCCAGCTGTAAGAATGCAGTAGCAGCGTAAAATACCTCCTAATTCCTTTGCTGAGAAGTCAGGCATTAGGACGTGCTTGCCTGGCTGTACGACAAGTTGTGGCAGGCTGAGAATCATCCAGCTATCCAGGTGAAGTTCTAGCCTGTAGAGAGGCTTATCACATGTCAGTGAACGTGAGGAAGAAAGATCCGTTTTTCAGAGAGACCAGCAACAACTGCACAGGCCTCTCTATGCAGCACTTCTGTATTCGCCACTTCTACAGCCCCAGACCTTCCCCTTCAGAATATGGGAAATAGTTCAGCGCTTCATCACTGACGTTGCGTTCAATGTTCACAGTTCGCTAGATTAAGTAGGCTTGTTGCTGTGTGAAAATATTTTTGTCTGGCTGAGGATCCCCATCCTACCCTGTCATCTGTTCTGATTATTGCAATAGCAGTTTTTAGAAAACATGTTGGAGTGCCTGCTCGTGAGTTGTGTTACCTTTTCGAAGTCATCTCTGGTTGCTCTGGCTTGCCATGGGTCTCACTGGTCTGTCATCTCTGCAGCCGTCAGTCTCACAGTGGTGCCGTGGAGCTTGATTAAAGCTATCCCAGGGAAGAGGTCATGATTTCATACTTTTGTAGCTGTTAACAGCTGGAGCCAGACCTGCCTGTTTTGGAAATTGTGGACGGCTAAGAAGCTAGACCTCTCCTCATCTCGTATTCTGGAACAGAAAACAGATGTTGAGAAAGCTGGATCCAAAGCAGAGAGCCTGCAGACTTGTACTTGGCACTTCTGCTGTACTTAGAAGTTCAGTTTCCTTTTCAGCAGGATACAAATAGTCCATTAACAGTTTGTAATGACTGTAGTGATCTAAATGGCAGCACGCATGGACTTGCAGTGGTAGGTCAGATGGCTGCGTGGCACGGTGTAGGGAGGTGGGGACAAGGTAAAGCTTTTAATGCTACCTGGACCTTTGAAAGGAAGGGGAAAAAGGTAGCTCTGGACAGCTTGCTTTCTATCATGGCCTGCTTCTCACCACTGCCTACGGCTGTAGAGCAGAGGGGTCTGGATCAGTCCCCCGAGGCAGCTGCATCTCATCACTGGTAGACTGGCGCTGTTCCCAGTGCTGTGTGGGGCAGGTCTGGGGCAGGGTTGGGAGCGCAGCACCGTGCAGACGTGTCTGATGGGGTTTCTGTCGTCAGACCTGCATCTGCTTTGTGAGCACGCAGCCGGTTGTCACTGTGGCTGAAACAACAGTTCCCAGGTTGTTATGGCAGCGTCCTGACAATGGTGCTGCTGTGTCACAGGGATGTTAGTGATCAGTTGTTCCCTTGGCTTGTTTTTCTTGTGTTATTCAAGCTGGATAGAGCACATGTGTATGAGTATTGCAGCCTTTGTGCTGCCCTTTTTTTTTTTTTTTTTTTA
>VZSZ01008127.1:80130-105057 GCA_013398815.1 Ibidorhyncha struthersii
TTGGCGGCTCGTGAGGGTCGGACGGGGTGGTCGCTATAGCGACGGGGGATGCGGCTGCCCCGGCCCGCCATTGCCCTGGAGCGGGCAGAGGGCAGCGCGGCGCTCGGGGGAGCTGCTCTCCGGGCGGGCTGGGGCCAAGGGGGCTCTCCCTGCCCGCGGGAGCTCCCGTGGGGCCTCCCCGCGGCCGAGCGTGGTTCTCGAGCCGCCCCTCGGATGTCCGTCCCTCCTTCTCGGGCCTACGGGGCCTCTCCGGGAGAGGTCTCTGCCGGTGGCATAAGATGGCGGCGGGAGGGTTGGTGAGGGTGAGGCCTTTGCCCCGTTTGGCAGCCTTGAGGAAAGACTCGCAGCCGTGCCACGTCTGCCTTAACCCGCTGCAGGAGGCGAGCGGTGGGTTTCCTCTCGCAGCCATGGCCGGGCCCCACGTAGCTGGGCTGCAGCCTGCCCTGCCCTGCCGCAGAGAGCCCCTCACCCAGCACGGTGTCCATGGCATTTCGTTTGCCTACGCTTCATTTCAGCTCTAGAGAAGGTGATCCTGTTAACATGGTTGCGCTTCTGGAATAGGGAATGGGACTTGGCTGGAAATGCTGCAGAATCTACCACCTGGCCTTTAAGCGCAGGCTCTCTGAATCGTGTTGTTCCCCTCATTTTGTCTTGGACTGTTTCAGTTGTGAGAGCTGCCACAGTAATTTCCCCTCCTGATATACAAGAATATGCTTTTGTACAACCTTCTCATGCTTTGTCCAATCCGGAGAGAAGGTAATGGAAAGAGGCATTACGTTTAAGTCCAGTTTGAATTCTGTGACTGCGTAGGAAACATGTTCTTACTGTCTCCAGAGCCCCTTGCCAAGGAGTAAGATTCCCCCTTGTATATACCCTCCCTTCCCTTTGTTCTCGGCCCTGCATTAGCTGGCATAGGCCAGGGTTGGGCATTTTTAGCACAATGTAGTCTTGAACAGTATCTGTGCATGTAAATGCTGGTGCGTTGTCTCAGTTGCATGTTCCAGAGGTAAGAGACTTGTTCTCCAAGATGACGAGAAAGGGGATGGTTTGGATTCAGCTGGTAGCTTTCCTGACATTTGATTACTATCATGTGGCATTTTCAGCTACCCCTGTTTTCAGACATGAACGATTATCAAGGCCATCACATCCTTCCTTTTGAGTGGCAGTCCCCCAGAAACAAAAAGAAACATGCGGTTTCGGATACTCTGTTGTGTGTCTCAGACTCAGAGTAACAAGTCGTTATAAAACGCAGCCCTTGCCAATGGTTTTTGTGTCCCGTTGCTTTCATTTATATCCAAGTGAAAGACACAGAGATGGAGTTATAAGTATAACTTAACTATTTTAATAAATCTTATACAGTGCTTGGTTATATCATTTTATCCTTTGTTCAATTACATTAATGTACAGTACATTATAGCATTATCTGCAGGCGGTACAAATATAACAGATGCACAGCTCAGTCATATGGAAATCTTTAAAAGTGACTTCTGCAATAAGGTCTACTGATATATTTATTTTACGAAATGCTCCCGTGGCTCCCGGCTTCACAGAACTGTCATGTACGCTTCTATTATAATCCCAAGTAACGATAAATCTGTATGATTTGTTTTCCTTTATACCCAAAGACAAGAATGGTGGTGTGTTTCCTAGCTCACCATTTGTTTTTATTTTCATTTTAGAAATTATTTATCCTCCTGCGCTTCTAACACCAGTGGTTTGCCAGTGTTCATACCTGCTTCTCGTCCCCACCCTAATCCAGAGCCAGGGCTTCTCAGGAGGATTGTCCTCTTCATCCCTCCCTGACGAGGTGAGTGCCCTTTGCAAACTCCAGCCGCTGTGGCAAGCCAGCAGGGTTGTGACTGAAAACATGATCCTCCTCTGAAAGTTCCCTGCCTACACCCCAATTCTGCTGATGCTAACAATGTCATTTTTCAAGATTAAGAAAATATATCCTCCATTAGAAACATTTTTTGGAAGAACAAAGCCAAAATTGAGAGGTGCATCAGTATTCTCCGATTAGACATGTGTTCCCCAGCCACTGCTTTACAGCTTTTTCCATTAAATATGCAAGGACAGGCCCCAGTTGTGCAAAGACTTAACGTGATTTCACAGCATATAAAGGAAAGCACACGTGTAAGTCTTTGGGGCGTCTGGGCCTGAATTCCCACTCAACCAAAGTTAAGGTGTGTGAATGAGAGAAAGAAAAAGTCTTCCTGGTCTGTGAGCAGTTCCTGTAGGTGTGTTTGCTTTACTGCATTCTTATCAAGTTGGTCTATAAGTAAATTATAGATATAAATACAGCCTGTGCCAAACTTGCTGTGGACAGGAAATCTACTGCATGCGTGCTGGAGCTTTTAAAACTTCCAGTAAATTATTGATGCATAATCACTTAATTATGTCTCTAGGGAAAGGGATTTTTTCCTTATCCCTATTTATAGATTGTAAGAGCAAGGGAGGTATTTCACTAGATAGATATATACATATGCACATAACGTTATTAAGAAAAACAGGAAGTGAAGAACAACAGCCTCTACTAAATTAGATTGTTTTTTTTCTTCTGGTCATTTATTTTGTATTAAAACAGCCTTTCAAAGTGTGCTTTTCCATCTTGGACACTTAGGAAGCATTTCAGATTACTCTTTGCAATGAAAATGTGAAGGTGGGGACGTGTGGCGAACACCCTGGGAAGGGCTTTGGGTGTGATTGGGTTGGGAGCAAATGGGTAGGGGCTTATCGTCTCCTTGTTTGAGGCCCGGCTTTGGCAATACTGCAACTTTCTGATCCGGGATCGGTGCCAAGGGGACGGGCTGCACAGCCGCCTCGAGCCCCAGCCTCTGCTTAAGCAGGGATGATCAGGCTGAGCTCAGCTATTTGCAGATTCAAATCACTTTGGTTGTCACTCAGTTCCTTCTCGTTATTACGCAAGGAAAGCCCATTTCCACTGTTCAAAGACAGCACTAACTGGTACATGTATTTAAGGCAGCAGCGACTCTTAGCTAACGTGTGTTGCAATTCTAGCCTCGTCCAACGAGGGGGCATGGGGGGACAGAAGAAGGACAGTGAATTGTCACAGGGCCTTTCCTAGTGGGCTGCAGGGGAAATCTGCCACAGAGAAGGAAATTAAAAGTGGGGGAAAAGACTTATTTCTGTGGTCCAGACTCTAAACATTCAGGCTGGCTTGTTCTGTGCTGTGTGCTGTGCCCTCTCTTCCCGAGCCACGCTGGCGAGGGGGGTGGGAGCGAGTACAGCCCTTTGAGAGAAGCTTTGCGGTGTCTTTTTTGCTTGAATCCAGCCATTGTCATACATTCAGACACGTGTGAATTCTGATCTGCTCTGACGGCATGCACATAAAATTTCAGTATAAAATATATAGTTATAAAAAAAAATACTTCATGCAATATTAAAACACCTTTCCCAATGGGACATGGTCTTATTGTCTACCCTTATCAACAGTGTTCAAGAAATTGTCACTTTGATGGCAATTAGACCGCCAAGTGTGGAGCACTGCTGTCTCTTGTCTGGACTGGGTATCATTGCTTTCATTCCCTTTTTCTGTACTACTATGACTAATAGCTGAAATAAAGCAGATAGATTTTAATTAGCGGAATCAATCCTTTCCTGGCGACGCTTCATGATTCCTTCGAGCTCTGACTCCCCTCTGCTTTTCTACAATGGAAACAAAAGAGGAAGTTTGAATTTTACCTTCAAGCTGTAGTTAAATCACAATATTTAACTAATGCTGTAAAAGTAGAGCTAGTTTCAAAGGGATGAGTGATACCAGTAAGCAGGCAGATTCATTAGAGGAGACAGGGTGATCTGCCTTACAGATTTGGGGCCTTTTTCCTTAAAAGACTTCTCAGCATGATTAGGTGGTGTGTTTTTTGGCTCGGGTGTTTTGTTGTTGTTTTTTTTTTAATTATATTTCTTAAAATGTCTGTTTAATGGGATGTCTGATGCTGCTGGTACAGGCACCCATTCAGGTAGGAGTTGTGCAGAAAGCTACTTACCTCCAGTTGGTTTTTCTCCACTGTGATTTTACTGTATACTCTGTTTCCCTCATCACCGCACACTTTCTTCAGCTCCTCTCTGTTGAGGGAGAAGAGCTGAGCTCCAGTAAGGATGCCAAGGTGTTCCACTGTCCTGGGAAAACACAAAGCGAGGAGATAATTGTGCTACACGTGGCCTCTTGCCAAAGGTGAGGAGTCAGAGATAAAAAGGCTAGGAGCGTGGACGTGCAGCCCCTGCCCCAGGACCGTATCACATGCAAGGCCCTGGGGCTGTGCCAAGGTGGCAGCTGTTGGGTAACCCAGGCTCTTGGCGGGGATGACAGCAAGCGGTGAGGAGCGGGTGAAGCCAGCCTCACCCTGGCATCCACTGCATACCTGGCCCCGTGGGTATTGCAGTGATTTCACTCCAATTGCGTGGCATGGGGGGAGCAATCCTGGAGCTCCTCTTAGCTGGCTGCAGCTTTTTGGTCCTTCCCTGGTGGCTGGGAAGATTTGCTAGTCCCGGTTGAGCGTCTGGCTCTTCCTCAGAGATACTTTAGGACCATTTCTCCAGAGACAGGCACTCATCTGGAGTTTGCCTTTCAGGCCATGGGTTTAGTTAGTTAATTAGTTATTTATCTCAGAGTTCAGCACTCTGAACTGGCTAACTGAGGCCAGACAGGCACCAGTGGTAGGACATTGTGCAGCGCTTGGCTGTGAGTTGTGTGAATAAGCAAGACCATTCCTTTATTTGCAGCTACTCAGTAGGTCTTTTGCTGCACTGTAAGGCAAGGTTTATTTGAGTGTATAAGAAAGGGAGTAAGTTTGGGCTCTGAATGTACTGGTTATGTAGCCTGGATTTACTATGATTGAAATCTAATTTGCAACACAGGCTCTGTAAGTAAATAAATACAAGTGACTTGTAACCCAGTTGAAATATTTCAGGCTGCCTCCCCCGCTCCTTTTTTAACGAAGGACCAGCATTTCATATGGTAGTAAAGCAGATCTTACTCTTTGCTGAATGACTTTGCCTCCAGCCAAGCTTTGACTTCTTCAGTGCTGGATTCGAAGGTGAGGGGCACAGAAACTTCCTGAGGCTTTTCCACTTTGAAATTCCTGTGGGGAGGCTGAATTTTATTGTTTGTGATCATCTTCAGCAACTCATCATTCAGCTCATCCATTTGATGAATAAGTTCTGGGGAAACAAGGCACAAGGTAGAGAATAGGGAATGAAATCAAGTCTTCAGTCAAAAATCCTATTAAATTAATGTGTTTGCGGGGAAATTGTAAGGAAGATCAGAATGTGGCTTAGCATTTTCATGAACTCTAAATACAACAAAGGAAAGTGCTTACTTTTGTATTTTAGTTCAAAGAACAAGCTTAAGTGCTTTGTTAGAGCAATAGGTTGAGCAACGACGTTTTGACCTTCAAACTTCCATCAGGAGCAAACGTGTAAAGGCAGACCGCCACAGTTTTGGAGGCTGGCAGACTGCTGGAGCAGGCTGAGGGAATCTCCCCTTTCCTCCCAAGCCAATATTCTTAACTTCCTTCGGCTTTTGAAACCTCGCTTTCTCTTTGGGAGAAACCTCGGTGCCTGCAGTTCTCCAGAACGATGGAGAGGAGGAATCACAAAATAATAGCCAAATGCTCCTTGTTCGCACAGCGATCACTGAATCTAAAAAGCTGCTGAAGGGTTTCTTAAACTGGAAGAAGGTAGACTTAGATTAGATATTAGGAAGAAATTTTTCACTTTGAGGGCGGTGAGCCCCTGGCGCAGGTTGCCCTGAGAAGCTGTGGCTGCCCCATCCCTGGAGGTGTTCAAGGCCAGGTTGGACGGGGCTCGGAGCAACCTGGGCTGGGGGGAGGTGTCCCTGCCCAGGGCAGGGGGGTGGAACCAGGTGGTCTTCAAGGTCCCTTCCAACCTAAACCATTTATGATTCTGTGATTCTATGATTCTCACAGCGTGACTGTCCCCCGGAGCAAGGGTGTGGTTTGGTACAAGCACTGCATGTCTGAGTTTGGCCTCGTTTCTTCAGCAATGTCCATTAGGCTAATTGGAGAGTCTTGGAACAACTGCTGCTGTTCCTGGGAGAAAGGAATTCTCTGGTTCTGATGCTGACCAGCATTGATACAGCTGTTTAATTTCTAGAGGAAAGTGTATTCTCTGTCGTGGTACATAGCAGCAGCCCAGCTGTCTCATTTAACAAGCACGGATTCCCCAGTCCACGTTTAACCGAGTAGAGATTGGTCTGGCGTGGAAGAGGAGAGCTCACCTCTGCAGAGGCATTTGCTTTTAGCCAACAGGAGCTAGCCTACCCATCAATCTGCCTGGAAAATTCTTGGTCAAAAGCACTTATTGGGGAAAAAGGGTGTCATATTTGGCAAAATAATAGGAGAACATTTTGATAAGAACACATTCCTTTTGTGTGAGTGCTGTCTGCAGACAGTTGCTGGTAAGGACATACTTTTTCACCTATTTCATAGACAAATTTATATTGGGATGGATCTTGTTTCTCGTGTTGCTAACCTATCCCGTTCATCACATCTCATAAACCCCTGCCACACCAACTAGAAGAAGTTTGCGCAAAGGTGTAAAGCCTGATCTGGCAGTGTCTTTGCTCCTACCGCTGCTGTCAAGCGGTCACAAGGGACAGGGTCCCTGTTCCCTGATGTCTGCTGTTGCTGTTGTGTTTTTGCTTTAGTCTGTCATCTTCCTGTTTTTAAGTTACATAGTTGCCTTTGGGCTACTGAAATAAGGAAATTGCGCTGCAAACTTCGCAGCGGGGAGGGGAAAAAACCGCAACCGCATGAGACAGCAGAAGTGAGGGAGGCCTGACTATCTGTTTCTGAGAACAAGGTTCCTGTTTTTCTGTGCCCCTGTGTTGCCATTTATTTTCTGCCCATTGCCCCTTTGCTGCCCCTGATGTGGAGGGCCAGTTCTGTGAGTACCTACAATTAGAGTCTTGTTTTTGAGCTGTAGCCCTGCTCCCTCTCCTTCTCAGTCCTCTCTGCTACTTCTGATAAGGAATTTGCTGATCCAAGTCCTCAGAGCTCTAGCTTTTGCCGTGCAGCTAAATAGAAGTGGCAGACAGCATGAATCGGGAGCGAGCAGCACGCCCGTAAAACTCCAGTGACACATCATCTAGTATCACTTTTTCCATGAAACTCCCAAAGACTGTGGAGAATAACTCAGTGTTATTAATAGATACGTGTCCATGCTGCTCACACTATGGGGCTTTCCGTCATCCCAAAAGGGCTCCTGCTTGCTGGAGTCGACGGTAGCTGATCAGGGGGTGAACCCTGGTTGTGGTGTTGGGGAGACAGCTTGCTGCAGGCGTATGCAGGGGGTGAGAAGGGGGTGAGGTGAGCAGGGCTCCTGGTCTTTCTCACGCTCTGTGACCCCATGTAGCATGCGGAGGCGAGGGAGTGTTGTGAATCTCATATTTGGCAGATCTGCTGGCTGGGATTTCTCTGAAACCACAGGAAGGAACAGGCTAGGCGGGCACTGCCTGTGTGGCAGGAGACAAGACCAAAGGAAGCGAGGGAAAGGGATTGACCTGAACGCAGGTAGTTGCTTAGACACGCTTAAACGTGTTGGCAGAGAAAAGAAACTCTATCCTTGGGAGGAGGAGGAAGGTCAAGCTGGAAGTAGGGTTAAGGGGATCACCTTTTTGCCCTGCTTGTCCCAGGCTGCCTGAGAGCCCGTGACGTGAGTCAGCAAGCTCCTCTGAGCTGCTCTGTTGGCTGTTGTACTACCTGGAATCACCTCTGTACATCTCCTCCAAAAACACTGCTGGTCTATTGCTTATCGCTAAAAGGTGCAGTCACTCCTTGTGCAGAGCCTTATGAGAAAGAACACACCTGGGTAGGTCTGGTTACATGCACACCGCAACCAAAAATAGCGGTCAGACCATTGTGGTAAAACTAAAGAAAGAAAACCACCGGGACGGAGTGTTGAGCAAAAGCATGTGCTCACAGAAACCTTTCAATTAAGTCCCGAAATGCAAAGCCATGGTGCCATGCTCTCTGGCTGCCTGAGGCTGCTGTGTGTGGTGTAAAAGTTGCCCGGATGCTGGGAGCGCGGCGTGGGACACATACGTTCTTTGGCGTCCTGGGGAGAGTTGCGCGATAACATTTCACTTCCCCATTTATCCCCAGCGTAGCTGGCAGGTAGCTTGTGAGTTGGGCTGGATGGTCCATATCCCCTGGGGCTCAGGTCTCCTTTGTACCTCTGGTTAGACTAGGTGATAATGAAGAAAAAAAAATGTGTAAGAAATTTTTTTTGCCACTTTTCATTTTCTTTGACTTTTTGCCTCCCGCCCACCATAGCAAATTGAGGGACAAGTTGCCACGTGCTCCCTGTGCTGATCTGGGGCTGCTCAGCTGAGGCTGGTGAGACCTCAGGTGGAGCTGCACGGGAGAAGTTAATTTCTGGGGTCTCATGGGAATGAACAGAACTCAAACCAAAGGCCAAAGACTGTGTGAAGGCATTTACACCCCTGGAAAACATGTCATGCTCACCACACAGAGAAGAATAGTGTTTCATGCTTGTTTACCACTGCTGTGGGTGACTGCTGTCACAGGTGTGACTCGGCCCGTTAGCCTTTTGCTGTGCAGAAATTACTGCTTATAGGGCTTCCTTGGACGGCAAGGGAAGCAAAAGGATTTTTTTTTATACGAAGAGGAAACAAACAGAAATCCCATTTGAAGCTAAAGCATCACTGCTTTAGTGACTGGCTGTTAAGTGGGACCACTGCCAAGTGCCTGGAGCAGTCTGGGAAGAGTTTTTTCACATTTTGATTAAACTGACAGGGTTTTTATCCAGAGGCCTGCTGGGGCACCTTGTGCTTTGCCCAAGCTGTGAAATACCAAAGTGGGGAAGCAGTTCCGTGCTTCCTTAGGGCATTTAGAGCTCTCCAGCTCCACATTTTCACAATGCAAGGTACTCGAGAGCAATCTGCATTAATACTCACTGAGATGGAATTTCCATCTGCCTCCACTCCAGTAACTTGTTCCCGCTGCTGAACTGAACTGCATGAGGGAACTGTCTGTCTTTAATTTAAACCCCAACAGAGATCTCAGCATTTTTGTGGAAAAATTTGCTTTTATGGCTGTGTTAGCTCTTTCACCCTGTTCACAGCGCAGCCCTGATGGCAGCAGGATTTTGCAGGAGAGGATGGTGGTAAATCACAGGCTGAGAAGTAGGTGGGTTTGGGGAGGGGGAAGGCACTGCCAAAAGGTGGAACTCTTTCAAGCCACTGTAGCCAGCGGCTGTTTGGTGACACCTCAGCGTGAGACCTTTTCTGTTGGGATGACAAGTGGCGGTGCTAGGCTCGGGGTGGGCGTCCCTTCGAGCTAGGGTCTCGCTCCGTATCAGGCTGCTGCCTACAGCCCGACCCATAACGCTGCCTGCCAGGCGCTGTTGGCAGCAGGCGATGTGCTTGGCATCTCGGAGCAGGAGGAAAGCATGAGGCTGCCGCGCAGATGGGAAGGACAGGCCTCGTTTGGGGATGGGGGAAAGGTAAACAGTGGCAAAATGTGAGAGTTTTATCATAGGAGACTCAGGAATCTCCCAGATCCTGGTTTGTTCATGCCGACTTGTGTACAGCATCCTGAGAAATCCAGGGAGGTCCAATTACAAGGTTATTCTCAGAGGCTGATTATGCCCTGCAGCTGGCTACAGGTTAAATAGCAGTCTACAGACCTGTTCGAGCTCTTCCAGTTTCACCACATCCAGGATGTTATAAGGGACATAACCAGCCTGCCCACTCCGGTTGAACAGCTTCCACCACTGCTTATTATCTTCCAACACCTGAGAGAGGGAAAAAAATAAATTTTTGAGTGAGAACATCATATGTCTGGCATGCGTATAGGGGAAATAAATCACACAGCAATGTGAAGTTGTCAGAATGATGTCACTGAGGCCAGGAGCTGGCAAACAGGTCTATTGCACTTATTTGCAATTCAGGATGATGCCTTTCCTGAAAAGCATCAGAGCTTATCCTAATGATGAACCGGAAAATATCTCTGAGGGAAAATAGACCTGGGGTGCTGAAGAACTCATAGTTCCTACTTAATTTGCCCGTTTGTCCATATTTATTTTTTTTTCCAGAGACTGAGTTTGTGTTGTCTTTTTGCATTAAAAAAAATAAATCAAGGCTCCTGCCAAAGATGCCGGAGTATTGTCATATAACTTGATCACATGTCACATCATAACACATACTGTAATCACATTGTACCTGTGATGTGGCAATGAGATTGCCCATTGCTGAGATACCTCCTATTGCTCCTGCCCCCCTGCTCCTTTCAGCAGGCTTGTTTTTACCCAGAACTGTGATTTTTTTTTTTATTTAGTTTTTTTTTTTTAAGTAATATTCCCAGAATGGATGATCTTTGCTGGCAAGATCCACAGACATTTCTCATTCTAGCTACATTTTTGAACAGAAGTTTGCTTCTGAAGTCACAGGTCTGTTACAGTTAGTGTGTAGACCAACTCATCTCCTACATCCTCCAGCTGCCAACAGTAAGAGTAGGGTAAAGAGAAGGTTATGAAAAAGGATGTTTTCATAGAAAATAATTTCTTTTTGGGGGGGAGTGGTAATAATGAACATAGACCCAGCAAGTGGGTGAGCAGTGTACTACAGTGACTTGTTTTCCTTCCTCCTCATAGCTAATTAAGATGTGAGCCATGTGTTTCAGCTGAGCAAATGACCCAATGCATGCAGTCAGCCTGCTCCAGCTCAGACGTAAAGCTTTAGGTTTGAGCAGAGCTTCATGTTAATGCTCAGAAAACACCAAGCAAAAATGAGTTGGCATTGGCAGTATCTCGAGATCTGTCCCGTTCCTGGAAAGGGGCGCAGGGCACTCCTTTTCCCCGAGCAGGTTCACGTACCTCCAGGATTTCATCCTTCAGCACTGAGAGTTCATTGGCATTTCGCGCGGTGAAATCGTAGCGGATTTTGGCATATCTCTTCGGCAGAGCCATTCCCTGTGCCTCAAAATTCCTGAGGGAGAAAAAAAATAATGGAGTTTTAATGGAGGCCCAGCTAATAACTAGGGAAATACAGGTTCACTGGCAAAAGAGGAATGGTGAAAGCTGTGTGCAGGTAGAGATACAATCGTGTTTGTGTTAGGAGGGGGCAGTGCCTCTTTGCTACTCTATTTTGAGGAAGATTTTCACCTCTCATTTGAGTGAAACACCCTGTGTTTGGGGGGGGTGGGGGGAAAAAAGCTGTAGGGCTGTTTGGTTTGTGGCCTTACTGGGGGGCTGTGAGGCTGCTGCTGTCAGGGTGGAAGAAAAGACTCCTTCCCCTCTTGGCTGCTGCTTTGCAAGGGCTGGGCAGACTGACAAAGCACAAACAAAATGCTCTGATTGCACCTCCTGTGAAAAATAAGTGTGAAACCCTGGTAAGTGGAAACAACTGTCCCATATTGCAGAGTAGAGGAGAAGCAGGCAGCAGTGCTGGGGGACAGGGTGTTGAAAAATGAGTGTAGGTAGAACCGACTGGAAATCTGTGGTTTTTCATCAGGCAATGAATGCTGAGCTGCTGAAACGGAATCCTGCTGGTTCTCAGGAAAAGTAAGTTTGAATGTTTCTATTCAATATACATTTGGGGGGAAGGGGAATGTGTTTAAGTATTTTGCTTGGGAATTTCTGACATAAGAATATACAGCTTTCAGTGTTGAACTGGCTTTTCACTTGGAGGGAGAGAGAGACAAAATAAATATGGTGGATTGTCAAAAATGGAAAATTGTGGAAAAGTGGAATGAAAGATTCCCTTTGACTGGAACTGAAATGGTTTCTTTTTTCTTTCTTTTTTTTTTTTTTTTTTTTTTTTTTTTTTTTGCCTGGCTGAGGAGAATTTTGCAGCTCTCATCTTTTTGTTCTCCAGTTAAGATGGGTGTAGTGTTATTTTTCTAATTCCAAAAATGTTTGCAGCATGGAAAAACTGTCTTGCCTTGTTGTGTAAGGGCAGGTAGGAGCTATTTTAACACACCTTCTATGGCTCTTTCTGCTTATGATTCACAAACTGTACAGCCACCCCACGCAGAAGGCTCCTGCGTGCTGTGTTCACAGTGGGCATGCCAGGAGGGGGTCAGGTTCTCCTCCAGTTTATGTGAAGTTCTGTGTAACTTGGTGAAGCTAGTGCTTCCAGAAACTATGGGGTTTAGCCTGATGTTTCTCTGTTGCTGAGTTCTTGGGTTTGGTCAGTGATGTTAAATCTATGATCTGTGGAAACTTGGCTCCTTGTGGGCTGCTTCTGAGGCAGCTGTAAAACCTGACTTGGAAAAGCACGCTCATTATGCTTAGCTTCTGTTCATTTAGCTGTCTTCATTAGATAGTTTTTGGTGGTCTGAAAAAGGTTGAAACCACTGAACCAGTGGTTTGATATCATGCCTATGGCTGTAGTGTTGTCTGTAGCTGGCTTGATTTGGGACAAATCTTGGTCTAGTTACAGCCATGTGTGATATGTAAGTTCTACGTCTGCAGTGGGGAGAACTTGGAGCAGACTCTGGGGCAGATTGAATCCACCAGTCCAGAAAGGGAGTGGTGGCCTTACCCAGCAGTGCCCTGAAGGCAGGGAAGGGAGGAAAGCCAAGTTAGGTAGAAATTACTTCTTTTGTACCATTCCAGAAGGTAAATGAGTCATGAGGATAAAGATGACGGCTGGAGGAGTTTGAAGCTAACGTGTACTTTGCGTGCACCTAGATTTTACACAAATGACCTTTGCTGATTATTATAATATTGCTTGGGGCTTTTGTGACACTTCTCTGCAGCCAAAAACCCTGGTGTAAATAACAATACTGATGCATGGGTATTTTTTGCTAATATAGGGTCTCTTGGTTAGAAAACTAGTTCAAACTACTCTGAAAAAAGAATGCGTATAGCAGGAAATATGTCTGTCCCAGGACTGAGATCTTGGCAAACATCTGGGCTGGGCACACTTGGCTGAGGTCTGCTCTGTACTGAAGAAGGTGTCGAAGCACATTTTCTAAAGTTTAGCATCTGCTTTAGTGCTGTTAACTTTGATGGTTTGATTTTTTTTTTTTTTTGTTAAATATTATCCATAAGGAAAACTTGCTGTTGACAGTCTGAAAGGTAGGTAAAAAGGTACAATGCCTATCCCAGGAGGAAAGACATCCTCATCTACTCTTCTGTGAGCTCACACTGTAGTTAGACTGGGTGGTGTCTCGGGGAAACAGTCACCTTGGTAAAAAGGTACACTCTTAATTTGTATTCCAGGACTCGATACTACTATTTATAGTTTGCCTATGCTGAGACTAACAGATGAAAATGTTTTCTTACGTGTGTTATCTACCAGTCACTAAAGATGGACTTAAATGTTCTCATGTTAACTAAGTTCTCCTTATTTGTCATAACCTTGCTCAGAAAAATGGAATCGGAGAAGAGAATTTGTTATTGTAATTCTTTCCCTACTCAACACTGCATCTATACCATTTTATGGTTCCCACCAGGACCTTTGGGGTGAATGGGAAGAATAAGTTATTTTGCTGATATAATTGGATTTAAGGTATTCTGCTGTGAATTTGAACTTTTATGTAGTAGTAGAGGTTATAAATTTTTTAGATTAGAACATAAAATCATGAAAACCAGTCTGGCTTGAGGGTTTTTTCCCCAGTTTAGAGCTGGCTACAGCAAAGTGCTTTGCTGGGTCTGGACTTCCAGTCTTTAAAGATTTGAAGTTGATAACTTCATGTCAAATCACTGCAAAGCGGAGTATGGGAGAGAATTTGTTTGCAATTTGGGAAGAGTTTGTTGAAACTGGGAGATCTCAGGAGAACTTCAAAGGTGTAAGCGCATGTAAACAAGCAAGCAGATGAAAGGCCTCTAAACTCTGAACCAAAAGTACTTTCTTAAAGACTTTATACCACTGAGTAACTGGTGATAGAAAACTAGCAGCAGGGCAGAGTGTTTGGTTAAATTGTAAAAGAGCCATCTTTCCCTTGGAAAAAAGCCTGAGGCAAAGGGGGGGTGGCCTGGCTGGTTCTGGGTTGGGAACTGAGCTTTCCAAGACTTCTGCAAGAAAGGGGAGGTTTTTTTCCCCCCATTTTCTGGGTTTATCTCATTAAGAAGAGTTGTCTGAAATCAGTGCCCGGTCAGTTTCCTGACAGAGAGATGGGCAAGACCAGAAACACATTCTCCTTTTATTCTGCCTGTAATAAAAGTTTTTCCCTTTGGTTGTGTCTAAAAGCAAAAGGAGGAGCTGCTGCCTCCAGTGAAACAAAAAGGCAGTGCCTCAGTTATAATGTTTTCTGTGCAGCGCTGCTGAGGTCAGGCTGCTCTTTCCCTGCCTTTTTCAACAGTGGAAAGCTTGCATGTCCTCGTGCCTTACTACAGGTTCCTCCTATAAGCAGGTTCTTTCCATGCAAGCTGTTGTGGCTTTAGGATGAATGGAGAGATACTAACTTCTCTAAATGTATGGAGAACAAAAGTGCAGCGCAGCATCTTTGGCACATGATCCTTAATATCCTCTTGGTGTGCTGATGTTACGAAGCAAGACATACTGATTGACTAATGAAGTCAGTCGGTGTTTTTGCCTCTTGTGTTGGAAAACACATGTAACCCATTTCCTTGTAGACCTGCCAGTGATTAAAAAGCAGACAGTGTTTATGTGAATAATCCCTTGTTTGATCTTGGAGTTCTCTTGATCTTGTTAACAAGTCTGAATTAATAATGGCAGAGAGATATCTACCAGGATGCCAAAAACATCCTGGTGTCATGATGTGTTGCAGCGTGTGTTTATGAGGTTACAAGGTGGGAGCCGAGGCGCCGTTGTCCAGGGTGGTGCTGATACGTTACCTATTTACATGCTGAGTTACGTTCTGTTTAAAGGCATCCACAGCTTGTGTCTGATCAGGGGCCTGGCCGCGCTTGAGTGAGGAGTTACGGTAAGGATACCCATTGGCTGATGATAGCTGGAAAGGTAAAAATGAAGTCAGTGTTACCAGGAAAGGGGAAAGCTGTATCAGAGAATAGGAGAGTAAGTGGTAGATGAATGATGGCCTGGAAGCTTTTGGTCGCAGTGAGGTGCATGCCAAAGAAATGTTCTTCAGGCGAACTTGTATCCATGGGGCTCAGTTACAGTATAGTATCCTATTTCCTGTTGATTAGAAGCTGAGGCTGATTATTGCTCCCCTTTTCTGGCCTTATTTTCTTTTCGTGTTTAACTGGAGTGACCAGATCCAACTGAGTTTTGAGCCGACTACTTGTTACGCACCACTGCAACCTCTGCAGATCCAGCCCTCACCCTGAAAAAGGGGAAGGGAGAGGGTAAAGAAGAGAGGATGACCAGGGGCACAAGACCAACCTCTTCTTGCAAGTGTCCGATGTCTATTTCCCAGGGAGCTCCGCGGAAGATTTCCATGGGTGGTTCCCAGCCATTGCGGAATTTGGGGATGTAGGTGGGGATGTTTGCTTCTCGGGGCCATTCAGCTCTAGGACATGAAGCAGGGAATATGCGGTGAGATTCACAAGGAAGATGTCTCTGAAAGCACGTCAGGGAGAAGCGGCGGCGTAAGAGCATCCTTGACCCTCTGACACGGGTATAAAATCAAGCACCCTGTCTGCTTTCCCAAGAGTGTGGGGAACCTGGTGAGATGGCAGCTCTGTCCTCACCTGGATCTGGTCCATGTCTCTCCCAGGGAGTCCCAGAGGTTTATCTCTTTTGGTGTCAGGTGTCCTCTGAGGAAATCGGTGGCGTCTTTCGAAAGAAGTGGGCTGACAACAGACCTGGCAAGCTCAGGGCCACCACAGCTATTGACGATCTGGATTACACACAAACACACACAAATATGAGAGATTGTGCAGGAAATGCTCGAAATATCAAACCAGCACATAACACAAAGGAACAGAAATCAAAGACAGAAAAATTGGTGGCTCTGATCCTTTGAAGTCTCTGTGCCTGCCCACTCCAAAGGAAGCCAGCGTACCTGCCATGGTGACAACCAAGGCAAACTCGCCTTAGACTTGCACTTCCAAAGTTCTCTATGCCTTCATATGTGAGGGTGAGGTTTCACAACACAGATGAACTAAAGTAATGGTTTGCTGCCACCTAAAAGGGATGCTGTATTCCCTCAGCATCCCCTTATTATCCTTTCACTGCTCTGATAGTACTTGATTGGCATATTTTTTAATGAAAAAGCAAATAGACAAATAAGGCATATAGTTCCTGACTGAGTTTTCCAAGGCATAAAACGAAAGCCAGAGGGCAAGCCTTCATGCCAAGGGATGGGCTTGACTCCTGTTGGCAGCAGCTAATCCTTAGATCAGCTCAGTTGTCTCATGAAACATCAGCCTTAAATCTTTGAAGAAGACTGGACAGTTCAGAGGAAATCAAGAATTGTTCTATTAGAGTCAAAGCAAGGTCTGATCTAAAAATTAGCCATTGTTAGGGAGAGGGTACGTTGCAAGCTGGCACTTTAAAAAATGGAAAATCACTTGGTATTTCTGTGTCCCTTCTGGCTGCTTCTTCAAGTTGGGGTTTCTGCTTCCTATTTTCAGTGCAAATACTGAGCCATGTTTGCTTGAAGGTGAGATCAGGCAGATTCCCAATGGGCACTACAGCTGGCTTGCACTGTTGCTCACAGTAAGTCTTTCTTAATGGGGTGGAAAGATTTGTATTTGCCAGGGTTTGTGTATTTACTGCAAGCTGGGAATCAGATCAGAGACCAAAAACACTGGCGTTATTGCTAGACTTTGCTGAGAAAGCTGCAGCCAGTTGTGAGCAGTCTTCTAACTCCTCTGCTTAATCCAGCTGCCTGTAAGTGCGAAAACAGTGTTAGAAATAAAAAGTGAGTTCACAGTGAAACCTGTGAATAAGGTTTACCAGTTCCAGTGGCCCAAATAGGAAATGCACTAACTCTGAAGCGCTGGGGTTCTGGATGTGCTTCCTCAGTTTGGCCTGAAAAGAGAAAAGGAACCCAGTTTAACCCTAATCTGATTTTGCCTGCTCTTTTCTCTCACATGGATGGGTTGTTGCTGGCTGATATTCGCTCTAGTTTTATTAACAGCCTACAAGGTAAGGAGACTTGTAATAGTGCACCTGAAATCAGGGGAGAAGAGTAAGTGACTGGGGAGTAAGAATCATTCAGTTTTAGATCACTTATTTTGTGTCCGTTACTAAGGGTGTTGAATTTCAGGAGGTGTGGAGTACCTACTCTGTTCAAATCAGTCCCTTTGAAGCCGTTTTGAGCACAGGCAGAAAACTTTGGCTTATTTTGGAAGTCTTGGGGAGGAAGGACCAGGCCTATTGCTTGTGACTCTTCTAAAGTTGAAAATCCCCCAAGTTCCCATGAATGACAGCAACAGAGCAAGTGTTTTGCTGGGTCCCTCGGTGAATCGCTGACAAGGCAAAATCTCCATCAAGGTCTTGCCTGCAGCACCTAGAGCTGCCCTGGCCGCTGAAATGCTTGGTATTCAGAGCAGGCTGTGGTGGGATGAAGGAGCAAATGCTTAGGATTACTTTACTGGAAGAATTGCATTTCATTAACAACAATCAGCTAAGCTGTGGTGAGAAACCACTTCAGTTTGTGTTTCCTTTCAGCTCTTTCATGTGGCCCATGTTGCTGGCGTTGCTGCAATGGAAAACAGGCTCCCTGCTCCCTACCGAAATGCGAAGCATTTTAAATGCTCGTGATTAAACATTCATGTGGAGTGGAAAGTGTGAAATAACTGATGGCAGCGAGGTGACTAAATGAAATGGCACTTCACAAGGACTTCGCAGCCACGTGGCCCGTGACAGCAGTGCTGGGGCAGACATGGCAGCGCCCCACCATGCATTGCCTGCTCTCCTACTTACTTGCCCCCGGCCTCTTGCTGGGAATCAGCTACTCTTGCTGGGTTTGTGGATATGCGGGCAGCAAAGTCCAGGCCCTGAGTGCAGGGAGAGCTCAGACACATGGATGAATTTCCTACACGTTAGCTCCCATGCTGCTGACGGGGAAGCAGCAGCGGTGCTGAGCTCGGGGGCTGCATGCCAGAGCGTTTGCACCGATCCACACTTGGGGCTGCACAATCATCAGCAGCCGGGGTAGGACACTAACTCCTGTGTCAGTGGTCAGAAAGGGCTGGGATGCACCAGCCAGGCTGGCGTTTCTTTATGCTAGGAGAATCCTCAGCTGCATCTTCAGGGAAGCTAACATCCTGCTGGGGATGTGTGGCATAGCATCAGCGCGGTGCCTGATCGGTTTGTGCGAGAGCAGTGATTGCTGACCAAAGCTGATGCCTCCAAGACTCAGTTCTGGTCCTGAGCAGGCAAAAATGTATGCATATGTGCTTCTAAAAGAAAAGGCTGGAGCTTGGTGTCCTGCATTAAGTTTGTTTACAATCTCTATGGTTTCCTTACTAATAACTCCTCCGGAAGGATCTTGTCAGGCTGCGTTCACTGGGCAAGTTTGGTCAGAACTGACAGAATTTCCTTCTGGCTCATTACCCTCCTGGCCTCGCAGACTTTACTAAGCAGACCTGGCAGCACTGGGAACATCTTTATGCTCCGGCTTTTCATCCCCTTCTTAAGATGGTGGCTCCTCCAGGGGAGAAAGAGGGGAACCAGGAACGTCAGGGTAGTGGGGGACATCAGTTATTGTTAACCAGAGACTTTCCAGGCCCTTGGCTGAGGCAGCTTTACAGCTGCTTTGCAGACAGAATCAGATGAGAGCAAATTAAAGTCGATAAAATTTTCTTTTTTTAATATTTGCATTTTATGCTTTGTAAGGTTAACAAGGACTAGAGCTCTGCAAAACTACCCAGGCTTCTAAAGGCCACAAGCACAGGCGAATACCTAGAGTGAGGATGTCTGAATAAGCCTTTGCACAGCTCTCGGCAAGGTGGGCATGGCAGTTCTTGGCTCTCTAAGCTCACAGCTTCACAAATGCTTTAAGTCGGGACTGTCTGAAAGGAGATGCAGGCGTTGCAAGGCCCCTGGCTGCTCAGTCCCATCCTGGACTTCTTGCTTCTAGTTTCAGTTTAACAACTTGGCCCCAAAAACCTGCACAAGCCTGACACAATGTTCCAGATTCTGAAGAATCTGGAATTCACACCTTTGTCCCTTGATAGTGTTTTCAGTTCAAATTTCACTTTAAATGCTTAACTACTGTGATATATGGGGAAAAAGCCCTGGCACTGCATGGGATGAAAATACCCTCTGTGTCTCACCAAGAGGTTAAAAGCCAGTTTGGTTTTCTGGAAGCAGTCGATGAACTCGGCCTCACTTGGGGGTCTTGCTCGAAGAGTCAGCATGCCCTCTGTTACGAGAAGGTGAAGAGGAAGATACTTTAATTAGAGCATCCCTTTTCAGGAAAGTTTCATCTTACTAGCATGCAGAAGACGCAGTAATAATGTGTGTTGAGACTAGAACTACTAAAAATCAAGGGTTCAAGAAAAGCCAGAAGTCTTTCTCTGTTTTGGAGGCTTCACTAGGCTCTGCGTGCTCTACAAGAGGGCTCCACAGACCAGCAGCACCTTCCAAACTGGTGTAGCTGCTGTTGGGTCCATAGCCATGCTGCTGCAGCAACCTGGCCTTGCTGGGGTGTAAGCTGAGGTCTCCTCCCAACCTTTGTCCGTGCCCCCATGTTCCCCATTTGTTCTCGCTGCTGCGCTGTACCTGCTGGCGCTTTCTTCTTGTTCTTCTTCCCTTTCTTCCTTTGGTTGAGCTGTTTGAATGCCTCTGCAGCCTTCTGAAGCCTGGCAACAAACACTTCGATGTCATCCAGAGTGCTGTTCAGGATTTGCTGTGAGGGCAGAAATGCAAAAAACCACGGTGAAAGAGAGCCCGACCTGCACGCGGCTGGGAAGCCCAAACCCAAGAGTGTGCCGCTCTGCGCCTGCTTCATTTCCTGCAAGAATGCACAGGAATGGGGAATCCAGGCATGAAATTAAGCTGAATTCATCACTTTGCAAATACAAAGCTGTGCCTGGTTGAGTGCTGTAATTATCAATGTGACAAGTGACTCCTGCTAATGGACATATGGAAAATAGCCCCGAAACTGGACTGTGGGCTGGGGAGGAGCAGACCTTCTGAAATCAGCAGAGCTGTCGCAGGTCAAAGGAGATGGTAACTAACCCAGCGACGGAGCTTTTCTTTTGTTCACCTTATCTTTATGAAAGGTAGAGATCAGTTTAACAATGACTAGGCTATGCGTAAAATGCCTGCTCCTGGAGGAGCCTTGCTTCCTTCCTCTCTTCTCCCTCTCCTTCTGCCTATTGACTGTGCACCGCTCTTGTTACCAACCGTTTCTTTTTCAATCTTCTGTGCTAAGATGGCTCGGGACTCTTCGTGGTCATGAGAGCCAGAGCCTCGCCGTTCATAGTCTGCAAACGAGGGAGGGAGA
Organism: Ibidorhyncha struthersii; assembly: GCA_013398815.1. NCBI lineage: Eukaryota > Metazoa > Chordata > Aves > Charadriiformes > Charadriidae > Ibidorhyncha > Ibidorhyncha struthersii. The sequence goes on from VZSZ01008127.1 coordinate 100,467, forward strand.
GAAAAATATCTTTACTATCAGAGGTTAAAAATAAGCTCCATTAAATGCAGGGAGCCACGGGATGGTAACTCCCGGCTTGGTTGTTTGTTCTGGGTTATGAGAGCACCTCAGGAGATCACAAAGAGCAGGAGGTGATCAAAGTTGCCGATTAAATCTTCCAAGGTCACAGCACCTGCCCACCAACCCTCTGTGTCGATACGCTGCCTGTTTTCAAGTATAAGCAGTGAGTGAATCATGAAGGGCAGCCAGCTGTCAGCTACGGGCAGAGACCTGCAAGCCCTGGTCTGCAGAGGCTGAGTCACTAACTCCTCTGCCTTTGAGCGGTCTGACTGACTTAGAGGAGATGAAGAGCCACTGCGTGCGTTGCAGAGCACTCCACATGTATGTAAAGTGCCATTAGAGTAACTCCCACCCTCCCTCCTAACCCCCAGCTCTCTGCAGGAGCCTTCCCTGTCCCAGAGGTACCAGTTTAACTAAACAGAAGTTGAGAAAGAAGAAATAAGAGTGGGAAGCGAATGCAACTGTCACTTGCTAGAAAGCAGCGTGCCAGGAGTTCTGCGTGACTGATGTTTAGGCAGGCCCGTGCACAAATCGGGATTTTTGTGCAAACTTGTGTGCAGTTTCCCAAGGGTTTTTAATGGGTATTAAAAAAATCCTCCTGGAATAAAAAAAAAACCACAGGCACCTCCCAGCTTCCAGAATACAGACACTCAGTGTGGGGGGGTGATATTTCAGCATGAGCAATTGCTGGGTGTCCTCTTGTGAAAACAGTGGCATGTCAGCTCGGTGACATGGGGTTTGGTGGGGCCAGCACAGCAGGATTTATTAAGTGGGAGAACTGGGCGGGGGGAAGTTTTGGTAACGGACTGTGAAAAATGTACGTCATCTTTAAGCGTTCAGATGAGGCTATTAGTTTTGACAGGTTTTGTAGAAAAAGCGGTAAGGCGTGTTTCAAGGGAGAAGCAATCTCAGCAAACAAGCATCACTTGAGGCTTTCTCCTGTCACCTGCTTTCGTGTCAGGCGCTGCGTTCTCAGGTCCAGAAATCCTGCCTGGGTAAATGCCCAGCTCTGCTGATGTAAGCAACGGACTTAGAGCTTTATGCTAAGCAGCCTGGGAAGGGCAGAGTTAAGGGTGGCCATTTCATTAAAAACTGCTGTGCATCAGAATATAGATGTTTATACATGGCCCAGCTCTGAAATATGGATCTGATTTTCATTATGCAAAACTGGACGGACGGCCAGAGCAGCTGCTTGGCTTCAGACCCCATCCCAGGGAAATCAGGGTTTTCTCTCCTCAGCTGGTGTTTGGAGTTTCTTATAGTATCCTGATTACATGTTTTCCTTGAACCTAGAAACTCATCCTAAGAGAAGATGGTAGAACAGGCAGTGATAAGAAAGCTTTATGATTTGCTCGTCATCTTAGTCAATTTGAGCTTTTGTCAGAGAGAGAGCTTACTTCTGCTACTTCCTTCTCCAAAGAGAAATACAAGTTTTTTTTCCAGCAGCTCAAACAGGCTGAAGTCAGGATGGTTTTGGAACAAGATTTTAGATTAGCACATGAGAGAGAGGAGCTCAGATCTGCATTTCCATGCTCAGCTCTGGGAGAATTCATGCCAACCACTTGACTTCTGAGGGTGAAATCTTGGCTCCTGCGAAGTCAGCAGAGCCAGGAGTTTGCGTTTCTGACCAGGTGTGTCTTGTCTGTATGTTTTAAGATCACCTGTGCTCAATCCAAACTTCATGTGATTGCTCAGTTTTATGAAGGGCTTTCAACTCTTTGGGGAATTTCAGTATCCCCAAAATACAGGTGATGTTACGAGCAGTTTCTGGGATTTTTGATTTACTGAGCTGCCATTGAGAAGATGCCTGCTGCTAGCCTAGTGGGTAGAAATGTTTGCTGCGGCCCTATTTTTAAGCATTTACAAAGCACAGCCAGAGATGCAACAAATAGCTGTGCCTTTGGTATGTATTTGTGTTTCATTATAATGCGGTGGAAGAAAACCACTGGGTTTCCCCGTGCTCCAGCAGTACAGGGCCTGGAATGACCACAGGCCATTTCAGGAGGGTTGGCTGTCTGGGCTGACGAGTCCCCTGTCCCCAGGACAGACTTGCTGAGTGTTCCCAGTACCTGGATCATGCTGGGAAGGGGGTGCCACTCGGTTCCTGTTCATCCCTGAGCCTCGCATGTCATGCTGGATGGGGATGGGAGCCGGCCCTTGTGGCGGTGGGAGGATGGATTGTCTCTGCCTGATCTTTTCTTGGTTTGCTCTGCAAGAGAAATGATGCAGAACAATGCCATCAGTGGCTGCTGGTCCTGTTTCTGAGACACTGGTGTGCAAGTGCACCATTGTAAATACTTTTTTTTTTTTTTTTTTTTACTCCCAGCTGTACCCTGCAGTACTTACTTGAGTGTTTGTGGCCGTATCTTCTTCCCGTGCTTGTGGTCTGCCAGGGCACTTTCTATGTCCTCGTGAACCATCTCCGCCTCAAAGATAAAACAGGGATGTTTTTAAGGGCTTTGCTTTGGAAAGGATTAAGGGCTGTAAGTGGGCGAAGGAAGAAGAGGCTGGCAGACAGCTAGGAGCATATTTTGTTCTCTGTTTCACACCAGCAAGGAGGGTTCTGCTTACCTCCACTTCATCGCAGTTGAAGAAGTGGATGTCAGGTTTGTGCTGCTCCGAATCCTGACACACCAAGAGGAGGATGGAGGAATAGCGCATCTGATTCAGCACCGTCTGGCAGTGCTGGACTGTCGGCAGAGGGAAATCCTCCAGCTCTTCCTGGAAGAGGAAGAGGAAGGCGTGAGGCAATGGGGAACTATTGAACTGATGGGGAACGGTCCTGCGTATGAACTCCTGGGATCCCATTTTGAGGAGAGAGAGCTGGCACAGCTTGTGGTTTGCTGGGCTCTTCAAAGATACGTGTCAAGGTTTGCAGAGGGGCAGTGGCTTAGGACAGAGGCGAATGGCAAATAGATGTGAACTCTTGCGCTCCTTTGAGTCCTCAATATGGGACCCAGCGTGAGACTTCAGTAACTTGAGTTTTGTTTCTCTCCATCATCTTATTGCTGTGCTCTACCTGCACCAGTACACTTGTCGTGCATCCCAGCAGAGCACTGGGAAGAAAGATACTTTCTGTGAGCGGTTTACCCTCCCACTGTCTCCTTGGGTGACCTTGGGCTAATGTTCTTTAGTTTCTCATCGCTAAAATCAGGGCGGCACCATCCCTCTCCCCCTACCTGGCTGCTCTTTCCCCTCAGGTTAGGTGCCCTGTGTGCATCTATGTGTATCACCTGACAAAGCGGGGCACTGTTCTCAGCCAGGTGATCCTGCGTGTTATTTTAATGCAAGCAATATGTCCTTCCCTCTCTGTTTATGCTTTATGCAGATCTCTGTGGACCTGTAAGTCTGCATCACTCACACAGAAAGCAGTTTTACTGTTGGTTTGGAGCACAGCTCAAGGTATCTTTCACCTGGAGTATCTGTGTCTGGAGCTGTGTATAAACCATCCCACACCTACCTGCCCTTGAATTAGAGTCAGCCAGCCCCTGCGCACGCAGGAGTGGATTTTGGTAGTGATTTGCCCTTGTTTGGGTTCCTTAGAAAAGGCCCTTCCAGGCAGAACAGGAAGGGCACACACTGCACCCCAGGTGGGTAGCTCTCGCAGAGCTCTGGGTACCTGCGACTCGCAGTCCAGCAAGCGGATGGACTTATCGTTCACTTGCAGCAGCATCTCCTGTGTCCAGATCTTCTCTTTTGAGTTGAGCAAGATGAGTTTTCGAATAGCATCGTCCACCGTCACAATGGACTCGCTCTTGTCCATGATGAACGTGGCCAAGTGCTGAAGGTGGGAGGAAAGGAAGAGAAAATGGCTGAAAAAGCTTTGATGGTGCGCGTACTGTAAAATCAGTGGTGAAACCATCTCTAAAGGCTTCAACTACTGTTTGTCTGCTCTTTAGAGCACTGGCACGAAAGAGTCGCCTCAGAACATGTGCGTTCTGGTTGTTAATACCAGCCTGTCTGTAGTGGTGAAAGTTTAGGGTTTCGTAATGCAGCAAGGGTTTTCAGAATGAGTTTCACCACTTGCATATTTATCTCATCATATGTCAATTCTAGCAGCTCTGGCCCCCATCCAGCAGCATGTGTTTGCAGATGCTTTGTACACGCAAGTTAGTCCCCTGGCTTTTCTGAAACTGGCTTGGAAGTTTAAGTACAGTAGTTAAGCCTCACTTGCTGTGCTAAAAGCACTTGCACTTTGCTTGGCTCATGTCACAGATTTCCCTGCGTGGAATTTGTCCCAGGCAAAGAACTCACGCAAGCCATGGGCAGTTAGTCCTCTGTGCCGAGGTGGGATCCACACAGTGTATGGGCTTTGGCCATGTCCCCTGCCCTGGGTAATTCAACAGGCAGCACAGCCGCACCAGAGAGAGCTTCTGCACTGCAAAGCCACCCATTCTGCAAGGCAGCTCCAAACCTGGCAGCTGGCACCAGCCCTTCAATCCCCTCAGGTTGCCTGCGCCCCAAAAGTACCCAAATCAGCCCTCAGGGTAGTGGAAGTTGGCGTTGCTGACTGTAAGAAAGGATTTTTTTT
>VZSZ01008127.1:105100-144473 GCA_013398815.1 Ibidorhyncha struthersii
TTGCTAGGTTACCCTGGTTTTCCTCCCTCCCTCCCTGCCTCCCTCCAGCTGTCCTATAAACCCAGCCCAGGACTCCTCCCACCACCAGCCTGGCTTCCATGCTCTCCTCCCCTCTTGTGCTGCCTCGTGTGCGCACTGGGGCTGGGAGCAGTTCGGGTAAGGTGGTAACAGCCCAGACATGACCGCACTTGCGTGCTCTCCCATCCCTGCTCTGTGTCCTGAAGCATGTGGCCATCCCAGCCTTGCACTTGGCACTCGTATTTACAAAGAGTTTGTGTAATCGAGCTGCACCTGCAGGCTTCGGTCTGCTCCTGGGGCTCCGTGCGAGGGGAACGTGTGTATCCCCTGCCCAGCAGTGGGTGAAGGCCCCTCCAGAAATCCAGGTAATTTATTTATCTCCACTCTGATCAGCAGCCACTGCGCTCTGTGGATGGGGAGAACGTGTGTCTGCCAGCAGAGGGGACTGCGAGGCAGGAGAAGCAGGGAGCCTGCTCGGAGCAGCCCGGCTGTTTTCTGCGCAGTTGTCCTTGTGCAAGTGACAGCACAGTCAGGCCACGTGTTCAGGTGGCAACAGGGGAAGGGGAAAAAACTCAGGAAGGAAAAGGAAATGGTCCCATTTCACCTCATTCCCTCTGCTGCCCTGCTGTGTTCCTGGTGAGGAGAAGGGAAGGAGGACATCCACGACTGGGAAAGCGGCCGAAGCTTTTCCCTGTCGTAACCAACTTTCTCCAGGAGAGAAAGGCAGGAGGTTTTCGGGTGGGCAAGTTATAGGCCTGACCAACGCATCTGTGCCGCAGCTAGTCCATGGGCCTGCTGCCGGAAGGTTGATCAGGCCAGGTCCCGACTCCTCCTCTCTTCCTTGGGATGTCAATGGCCCATCCATCAGCATGACCCTCTCGCCCCGCTTCCCCTCCTCGATAGTGTTAGGGTAAATAACGCGTTGCTGCTGAATCGGCTGTGGGTCAGCTGAAGAGCTGTGGAGCAGATGAACCCCGCTGGCACGGAGACCTAGGTACTGTGGGCAGAGCAGATCCAGGACACGCGTTCGCTGTGGGTCTGCGGGAACCCGAGAAACAGTCCTGCTGGGGGTTTAGTGTTTGTGGGGATGGCGGCAGTGGAAAGTCCTGCTCGTCTTTGATGCACAAATCCTGCAGCCTGGTTTCAAAGCAAGAGCTGCAAAAATGGGGTGCTGCTAAAGCAACCCATGAATTGGGATGTGAAATTAGGAGAGGTTCTTTGTAGCTCAGGGATGGGTTTTGCCTGGCTTTTCTCCCTCTGATCCTTTGCCTTTGTGCCTTCTCCCAGTGATCAGACATAACCTTTTTAGGTTTCAAACAGTTTCTTTCTAGTGCTGACTCTTTGCTACGGTGGTGCCTTATCGGGGGTCAGGGTCTGGCCTGGCACAAAAAGATAGTCTTTGTCCCAGAGGACTAGCAAGCAAGAGCCACAAAACACAAGAAGAGAAGGAGAAAGGGCTGGGGGAAAACGTGTTTGTTCCCAGTAGCAGTCTTGGCTCATGAGCTGATTAAAGAACCCAATGGGTAGTGTCCACAATCAGCGTGTGCCTCAGAGGGCGAGGAGGAGGAGAGAGCTGCTTGGGAAGGCAGTCCTTTTTCACCTGTAAAAGCCCAGGGAGACGCAAAGCAGGACACAGACTAAAAGGCAGCAAAAGCTGACCCTTTTCCAGCACCGGGGAGGGAACCAGCACCGTACTGCAGTGGAAATAGGTTACAAAGGGGCTTTGGAGAGGCTGTGAATGTTGGGATTTGATACAGAGCAGATGGACCTGAGGAGGATCCATGTACTCGGAGCACGGAGCCTTGGGGGGTCACGTTGAAGCCCAGGCAAGAACTGGCATTGCAATCGGCTCCAGACAAGGTGGGCGCAGGGGGAAAGGCTTGGATTTAAAGCACTGGTAGCCCTGACAGGCAGAAAGGGCTGAGTCTTTAAACGTGACAGTCAGTGGTGGGAATTAGGGGTGGAGAGGATTTGTGGTGAGAAGTTTGTTGTTAAGGTGGCTGTTGGATAATTCACAAAGACTGGAAAGAGCAGAGAAGAGGATAAACACTACAAAGTGCATGAGTGTTCGTAAAGCAAAGGTATTGGGTGAGGCGCTGTCTAAATAAAGCTCCTGGCAGGTATTTGAGCTGAAAGCTGAGATTAGCCATGCAATCAGATATGAAAAACATGCTCACGTATGTATTACTGTAACTGTAAAATAATGCACGACAGGTATTTGCAAAGTCAATATTATCTGTGCAGATGTGACAAACCCTCTGCCTTCTGAGCAGTGAAGAGAACTGGTTTATACCTGATGACGGGCATTCTTATCTGTTCCATTATTTTAACTGCCAGGTTTACAATCTTCATAAATTCCTTTGTTGTTTACTATTAAGTAAGTTAATTTTCATGGAGGGGAAAGCCACTTGTCTAACTCAGACTCATTAGGATATTTTTTTTCTTTTCCGTTTGCTTTAGATACTGGTGGAGCGAGAGGAAGAGAAGCTTGCTACTGTCTTTGATTTATCTCATGAAAACCTCTTTTCCTCCAGATGGATGTTCAAGTACAGTAGCTTTTGTAAGAATGGGCAGTGAGTCTGTCCACTATTAAACTTTGATCAGCTTATAGATTACTTCAAAGAGTGTAAAATGTCTCTTGTGAGGAAACCTCTTCCTCCCTCACAGCCTGCCACTGAAATCCTGTTTGCCATGGTCAAAGTTCAAGGTAGAGCCTCGCAAATGGGTGGCATATGGCACAACTAATGAAGAATTCACGTACGTGTCACTGTTTAAAGTCCCTTCTCTGCTTCCGTGAGTGACTTTATTTGGTAGGAGTCACTGATGGGGATGGTTGGCAGGGCCACCGATGGGGCAGCTGGCCATCGAGTTAGCTTCTCTGATGGAAACCAGGGCCTCTTTCCAAACAAGCATTTTTAAAAGTCTAAATTTCTTTTTAAACCACTGAACAGGCTCCTTTATTTCTAACTGTGTACTTAAGCTCTTTGCTGGACTGGGGTCTTAAACCACAGAAGAGAGGCCCCTGTCTACTAAATATGAACCTCGTAAAGTGTTTTCCTTTCTTGCCTTGCCCAGTTTTCGGTGATGAATGGTCCAGCTGGCCTCGGATGGGCACCTCTGATCCTGTGGTGCGGAGGCCACTGGCCTGCACTGGCGTGTGGTATTCCAGGAATCGCCAGGCCGGGATGGCCAGGCTGGCTCTTTCTTTTTTTTTTTTTTTTTTCTTTTTTAAGTGGATGTCTGTGACAATGGGAGATGAATTTGGCTTAATGCCTGTCATGGTTGAAGGGTTTTGAATTACTTGAGAGGACACAGTAGCTGAGGGAGAGCTGAAAGATGATAGTCTGTGTGGTCTCTGTTGTTTGGGCAGATGAGTTCCTGTAACCACTACGGGAGCCCTGGTTTTAACCTGTCCGTCCACGCTGATCAGGAAGGGTTTGAAGCATGGGGTGATGAGAGGGACAACGGCTCCTACCGCTGTCCTTCAAATGCAGCGGAGGAACTGAGGACAACAGCTTCTCTGTTCCCTGTCTCCTTGTACATCATTTCCCTTTTTAACATCTCCCCCCGACCTCTTACTCAACACTTTCATTTGCTGAATCTTGATTATTCAGAAAGGAAAATAAATTTTTGATAAATTATGGGTTTATATGCTGTTTTCAATTTAAATTTGAAGTGGAAAGGAGGTCCATGAGTAATTAAACCAACTTCATATGCTTTAATGATCACTTAAGAGGACAGAGTTGCTGCCCTCAAAATGTCCCCAGACACCGATCCCAGAGGCAGCCCAGCAAGGGAAAGGGGACAAGCCAGGAACTTCCAAGCCTTCAGTACAGGTCAGCACACGGGACGTGCAGAAGCAGTGACTGGTCTCTGTTTCTCTCCCCGTCCCCAAAGCGCTCTGTTTATGTGGGTGTCTCTCCCACTCTTCACTTCAAAGAAACACACAGGATCCAAGGGAGGGATAGGTAAATGGTCAGGGATGGCCTTTGTCACATGATGTGGGAGAAGCCATGGAGGTCTGGACCCGGCTTAGTTATGGGATTTGAACGTGATTCAGAGTTGCACCACGGAAAGCTGTTTGTAGCCTTGTGGGAGGATCTGTGAGCTATACCAGTGTATTCGCTTGGACTTTCAAATAATGCCATACTCTAAGGGAACAACTGCTGCTCTCCAAAGCAAGGAGTTGGACAGGAGCAGCAGCGAAATAAAAGATGGCAGGAGAGCTGGTATTGACTTTAGACAGAGCAGGCAATGTGTAAGAGGAGAGAAAGAGAGGGATCCAGTCCAGCCAGAAACCTCTGACTTATAGGAAGGAGTAGGGTCAGTCTTGGGAGAGGAATTGTCTCCAGACTTGTGCTGCTCTCATAGTCCTTTAGCTTATCTCCTCAAAGTGCCCGTGGTGAAGAAATTTGTGTGCTCCACCTATGTATGCTCTTCACTTTCCTGCCCTTTCGTGCCCAAAGGAATCGGATGAGAAGCCCAGATGACCCCACACTTCAGTAGCGTGTTACGTGTGATCGGGAGGACATGGGTGGTCTCAGCCTCTGGGTCAGGGCTGGCAGGACCGTGGTGACCCACAGCTCCGTCACAGCAGATGGCTAAGTTGAAAGTGTGTCTTACAATCCGGGAGCTACAGATAGTGAGGGCACCCAGCTGGGTGGGAAGCTCAGGAGGCAAGTTTATCTATGGGCACTGGGGAGCCAGGAACTGCAGAAAAGAAATATGAGGTTTCAAGCAGCTTTGCTGTTTCCCTCTCCCCGGGTGTGAAGAGCGACTCTTGCTTAGTGTAAGAAGGTTCCCAACTCCTCTTTGGCCTAATGAAGGTCCAGGACAAACGAAACACATTGCACTACCAGCATCTATCACTGATGTTGGCCTTTCAGCCCCTTAACGTTTCATTGCATACTCACCTGTACGTGGTACTGCGAAGTCTCGTGCATAATGACATTGGAGTTGGAGTATTTTTTCCTTTGTTCTGCAAAGAAAAAGAAGAAAAAAAGCCTTTGTTGTAGTGGCTGTTTATCAGTACATCAGGGTCTGAGAATTACAGCACTTGTGATGAGGTGCTACAGTCTTCCTCATAGTCTCTGAGCTTTGAGATTCAATTGGAATATTGGGAATAATAAGACATATTAACAATACTAACTTTTGTAACAAGAATTGACAAATGGGGTGCGTAGGGTACACATTCAAGTTGTATCCCTTAATGCTGCTGCTATTGTGATTCCTGGAGGCCAGCACCTTTTGTGGAGGAATGAAGCCTAGTGTAAAGGAAAGCCCCAGACAACGAATGATGAGGGAAGCACTTGGAAGAGGGCTGGGGAGGTGAGGAGTGCCTTGGGAAGGCTGGCAGGAGGCTATGACATGCACGTGGCAAGGACGAAAAAAAATCCAACCACAACCCACGAGTTTGGACATAACAGCCCTCTGAATCATCCTCCAGAAGAAACCCTCTGTGCTACTGTGATGCTTTTAGTTTGCTTTCTTGCGTTTCCTGGCCAGCCGCAGTAAAGCGCTGTAGTTGGAGATAGGAAGGGCTGCAGGGGTCAAGGCCAGCCAGTCGGAACCTGTGTTTCTTGTACGATTATTTTATGAGGCAACAAAACCTTCATTACTTCCCGCATTTCTTACTGGAAAGCAGTGGTAAAGAGCAATTGGGAAAAAATTGCTTGGAATTTTGTGAGGCTAATGAATATAATCCTGTAAGAATTTACCCTGCCAGCTCTTACTCGCTGTTTAATTGGTACCTGTCCAGGGATTCCTTATAAATAATTTGCTTGAATAGCAGAGGAGTAACTGTCCAGGCCTAGAGTGATCTGGGAGCGTCCAAACTGAAAACATCCTCCTCACCAGCAGAGGACATCCTCGGATCTCTGGTTTGCTTAGAAAATGCAATGGCAGTTTTATATGTTTTCATCCTTCTTAAAGCCTGTGTTTGAGTATCCCGTCCTCTCTAGCAACGGTCACAGCCAAGGAGATTTCATAACGTAACAAATGTTGGGGCTTCTCATGTTTTAAAGTAGATATTAATCTTACTTTATTTGTGATTTACTTCAAAGCTCTCTTTAATGCCTTCCCTGGGATGTTGGCTTCTCTCTTGTTTTCCCCTTTTCTTTGAACACAGAATGTGTGGTCTCATTTAACCAATTTCACATTAAAGAGACTGGCACCTGGAAAGTGAATAGCCTCCTAGGAACGCATCCGGTCAGTTTCCAAATTTTGTTTTTGGTGAAGTGGTACAAGACCCAGGTAAAACTTTCCAAAGTGTTTCTTTAGTTTATTTTTTTAGTGGCATGTTGCACTTTAATTGAATAACACTCCTCAAAGACTTAGAAGAAATACTGGTAAATATTTTTGATTGCTGCAAGTTGGAAGCTTTCCTTGTAATCAAAACGAGGTGACTTTTTTTTTTTAATAAAAAAGATGGAGAACTGAAGATAAGTCTTTTTCAAAGTGCATACAGTGAAATGAAAAGACTATAAAGCAGAGCAAGGGCAGGGCAGTAACTGGAAGGGACTGGAGGTGGTATGGAGCTCTGGGAAGGAGCAGGGTCTGCTGGAGTACTGACCATACTGTGGTGCCCCTGGGAGGCCTCTGCCTGCACGGACGGGCTACAGGCAACCAGGGCTGTCTGATCAGTCCTTCAGGTGAGAATTTGAGAAAGGGGACAGCAGCCTAACGAAGGTGCTGGTGATGTAGCTCCTCCCTAGAGACACCATGGTTTGTTTGACTTTTTCTTTTGCTGTTCTCTGAAACTGCAGGTGTTTTGCATCCTTTTAGTTTGTTCAGCAGGGCAAATACCGGTCTGTGCACCGAGTTCTTCCCTGGTTTGCCTCTGTGCAAATCCTTTCCCTTCTGGGTAAACGAGCACAGCTCAAGGGGCTGAAGGAACTTGAGCAGTGGTTCTGGCTTTACCACNTCTGCTGCTGCTACTGTTGTACTATTGAAGTCACTATCCCATTTGTTTTCCCCTGTGAAGTGGCCTTTCGGTGCCCAACGTGGCCAGACATGGTCTCCCTCAGCGTTGCCTTTCTGCTCTCGGTTGTGAGGCAGAACCTGCTTTGCAGACAGAAGCTGCCGAGCCCTGGCCCCGAGGAGTGAGCAACCTGGGCTCACCTGGAGAAGTCAGCCAGGTTCTCCCTGCACCCGGCCACCCTCGGCAGGGACGGAAGCAGGCTGTTGCCTGACGGGTGTGCATTGCCACGAGAGAAGGAAGAGTGACGAGGGTGAGTGATAGGAGCAGGGACAAAGGGAACAGCACCTGCCCTGCTTTTGTGGCATTTGCACATTTTGTTAACAGACTCTTTTACGAGCGTGTCTTATCGCGGTTGCTGTGGGAGTGGCAGTGAGGGGACTCCCAAGCTGCTGGTCAGGGAGAGGAGTCAGGATGTGCACAGGAGAAGAGAGCAGAGCGTGCGGTGCACATGCCTGCCCACCCTGCGGGTCTCCTGCCTCGGGTCTGTGCATGGGAAGAGGTCCAGCAAGGGGGACAGAGGGGTACAGGGCACCCGCAGAAGGGAAAGCTGGCATGGTCAGCACAAGCAGTGACTGAAGCAGTGCTGCTCTGACAGCCTTTTCCTTCTCTTCTGACTATATCCCAGCAAAAATGGTCTCTGGCTACTTCACCCCAAGAAAGCATAGTCCCCTGATTGCTCCCAAACCATAGAGTTGTTTTCTGCAAGATCTACTAAGCCGGTCCTTTAAGTCTTCTCCAAAGCTACCAGGAATCACTGAGACTCCTGCAAATGGACATCTCCGGCAGCTGCCTGCTGCCGCTGCTCTTGTTGCTGTTCCACGCTAGTTCAGACCATGCATCCTGTCCTCCCTCTCTCTGAGCTTGCTCGAGTGAACTTGTCCCACAAACAGTTGCATGGGTATAGCGGAGAGGTCAGTGGGCTGCAGCAATGGGGTGGAGAAATGAGGGTCAGGATTGGAAAGGATGGCAGTTCCTGAAGCTGGTGATGGCGATGGAGAAGGCTGAATGACAGCCTCAGTGCTGGCTGGGGGGTAATTTGCCCACTCCGATAGGTGTTCCCTTTTAAGCCTTGCATGAGAAGCACGCTAGCAAGGAGTAAATGCTGCAAACAGAGCATCCTGCTGTGACAAGAGTAGAAAACAAATCCCAAAGCACTGGTTTGGAGCTTTAGCTGGGGTGTCCTTGTATTCACTTCTCGCCTGAACAGCTGTTATTTAAACCTCCTGCCAGCAGATCCTGTGCAAAGGAAGGAGAAGCTGGCCTGAATCCGCTGCTTTCCCAGTGAGTTGACAGAAGTTAAAATATGTAACAGGCACGTGCCTCCTTGGCACTGATTGCCAGGATTTCTGCAAACATCCTTCCTCATGACCGTGCGTGCCCATGCATGTAATGTGCAGCTTCATGCCTAGATTTTTCTTGCTTAGAAAGGGATGGGATTTTGAGCCAACCTATCCAGCCTCTCTCAGTGCTCCTGTTCCAGGTTACTTTGATTTAGCTCACACCTAGTGGGAATTTGGGATTTCTTTGCCTGTCCTAAAATCAGACCGCTGTCGGGGAGGGTGGTTAAAAGCTGGCTATGGCTGAACAAGCTCAAACCTCTCAGGTATATTAGATTGCAGGTCTCTTGCACTGTTCTCTTGCTCAGTGTCTGTCAGGTGCTCTCACTGCTGTGAGCTGCCCTGGTTTGGGCTGCGAAATGCTGGTCAGGCACATGGGGCGGTGGAGTTGGGACTGGGGCTTGGGACACGTGCAGGTTTGCAGCATGCTTTTGCTTTGAGTTCCACCTCGGTAGTGTGAAGCTTTTTCCCCTAGATTCCCCTTGCATCTCTGTTATGCTTTTATTTCTATTTGGTTTCTGTGGAAGGAGGATGAGTGTGTCCCTGAGCTCGGTGGCATTGCCAGCAGGTGTCTCTCCAGAACAAGCACTGGCCTGAAGGGCTGCTTTCCTTGGGATTTAGCTTGGGGTGTTCACCTTTCTCCTTGGCCAACAGAGAAGAGCTTTTAAATTGAGCTCCTCTTGGTGCTTCTCTGAAGATGCAGGGCTGAGCAGTGGTAGCAAACCTGCCTGCAGCTGCAGGAGCATGCTAAGCATACAGAGATAGCCCAGAGACAAGGAAGACGACAGGAGATGCTGCTGCTTTCATTTGGAGCCTGGCAAGGGTTGATAGAAGATGATTTCAAGGTGATTTCTAGTGTGTTTTAACACTTTTCTAACACTTTAAGCCTGAGGTGTGCCATCAGCTTGGCATCCGAGTACTTTGTGCCTCAAATCTCTGTGCCTGTGACTGAAAACACACAGCAGTGTGCTTTGCCTCTGCAGCTAATTCCTGGTGGCCCTGAAGTGGCTACTGTTGGCAAGTGGAAATGATTTATTGGTGGGCACGCTGGCAAAGGCTTTAACAGACAATGCAAGTATCCAGGCTGGTGCCTTTTACACCACCAGCACTGAGTCAGAGGTGGAACGAGGACAGTTCGGGGGGTGGGGGGGAGACCTCAGCCACCCAGCATAGCACCCTACTCAGCCATTAGCTTCCAGAGTGACCTTGAGTAAATTAATTAATATTTCAACACAGTCACTTCCCACCTTAGGCTCGCATTGAAGGGTCAATGGTGTTTTCTGTTTGCTGTGTGTTTTAATTGCAGTCTGCCCTACTTCAAATGTGGGGCAAGGTCTGGACTAGGGCACACAGCAACACACACCGCAGGGATTCGTGTCTGATGTGAGCAACTTCTTTTTTCTCTTGGTAACCTCAATTTCCTCACCAAGCATTTCTCATGTAAATAGATGACACTAATGGAAATGAGAACACCGCGTCTGTGTGGGATGAAGACAAATTTGGATTTTAAGACATCCCGTCCCCTCCTTTATAAAAGGGAGTGGAAAAGGCTGAAGTGGTTGGTCTGGAAACAAAGAGTTTTTACATTAGGACAGGCAAATGTCTCCAGCTCTGAAAGGAGGAGTGCAGAGCTGCATCAGCAGCTGGTAGTCCCTGAGGAAGGCAAGTATACTGGGGGAACGCGATTTCTAGAGGAAGGCTAGTGTAGGTCTGTGTTTCTCGTAGGAGAACAGCCTACCAGACTGTAGGTTGGCTTTCTGGTAGGAGAACCAGGCTGGCTTTCTAGTAGGACAGCAGCCCACGGAGCTGTAGCAATGGTCAGGGCTGCATCTGCAGACGTTCCGGGGTCCTCTCCAGTGCCTTTGCCCCATCCTCCAAGCTCAGAGAAGCTGCACGTGTCATGATCAGGGAAGATCTCAGCATGCACCTCTAAGAAAATGTTTGGAGAAGCCCTTGGAAGGCTTGAGGACCTGTCAAAACCTCAGAGCTCTGCATAGCCCCTGCTTCCCACCACCTGCACTCAGGGTTAAGCTCACTCAGAGGGCCAAAGATCCCTTTAGCCATTTGCAGCCTTTTCCAGCAACCAGGGCAGGGAGAAAATGCAGATGTTCCCCCTCCCTTTGTTGATTCTCCCTAGTGGCGTTTCTGCATTACCTTTAAAAGTCACAGAACTAGAACAAAGTGCCTCTATTTTGTCTCAGGATGCAGTTCAAGTGACGTCGCAGAGTGAGGAAGGGGGTGTTTCTGCATATTCTCTTTCCTGTCCCTTTCTTTAAGATGTCTGCTTGCTCCTTCTGAAATCCCTTCTCGCTCCTTGGCTTCTACCTGCCCCCCACACCCATGGAAACTTTTATTTTTGTGTTTCCTCCTGGCATCCGCAAATCTAACCACGAGCTCTGAAAGCAGCCAGGCTTTCCGGGGACAGCAGGGTGCCAGAACACTGAAATCTCCTTTCCTAGTGCTTAGTTTTGATTTAAACACAGGAAAAATTAAAGATCCAGGCTGCAGATCACAAAATAGTCAGTCTTAGGCCACACCTATCCAAGGAGGGTGGGTGCTTTAAAAAAAAAAAAAAAAGGGTTTTGTGGTTTGTTTACTTCAAAGCAAGGTGGTGAAACACTGCAGACCTTTCCATGGCTTAGATTTGCCTTAGCTTAAGTCTGGCTCTGGTTGTGCGGGGCTGATCTAAATATGCCACACACAGAACAGTGCCTGCGGGGAGATCTGTGGCTGGTTAACTCTGCGGATCCTTTACATTGGACAGGTGAACTCCCTTGGCCAGAAAAGACTTCAGAAGACAGGTCACTTGTCCTGGGTGGCTCCTACACCGTCCTTTTGCACAGCCCTGTCCTCTGTCTTCTTAATTTTGTATGAATGAACGCTGGCATGTTAGCAGGAGTAGCTAATTTCCTCCCGGTTTATCTGACACCTCTCATACTAGGACACTTTGCATTTCTACAGTGTCTTGCAATGGAGAAGACCTGAGCACTGTAAGGTGTTATCCAACTCATACCCTGGCCCCAGGAGGCGGAGAATTTGCATAATCCCCATGCAGTAAATAAGCGTTACAGGAATATAGCGATGATTTTCCCAAAATTGGATGGCAGCTGCTGTCAAAGCTTAGACACCAACCTGTACCTCTGCTTAAATGAATGATCTTCCGCTGTGACCTTTAGCGGCTGTAGCAGTGGATGGATCTTTGGATATAGCACGGGCTGGGCTGCAAAGGGCAAGGAGAGCTCCAGGGCTGTGGCACTAGTACAGCAAACATCTGAAGGTGACAAAAGCTGGCAGGAGCCCACAGTGACCACCACTGTACTTTTTCCCTTCTGTCTGCCAAGAGAGCCAAAGAGATGGGAAAACAATACAATTCCCTTGCTTTTGGTGTCTGGCAGCAAAAGAAACCCTCCTAGCACAGGGATCTTGTCTCATCTGGAGGAAGTTGGGTGGTGAGATCCACTGCTGTGGCCCAAAGAGCGATGATGGGTAATTCACAGTCGTGCTGTTGCTGAGCCCAAACGCTTGTATGAATGGCATGGGTGATCCAGAAAGTTTTGAATGACTCGAATGTGGATGCCACGTGGGACATGCACACCCTCTGGTAAATTGTCTCATCTCTTGCCTCTAAGGATTTGGCCCAGTGAGCCCTAAGACATTCCTTTCAGGGGAAAAAAAAACCCTATAAATGGCTCTTTAACTGAACTCAGTTCAGTTGTTCAGTCCTTTCCTAACCAGGTAGCTTTAATCTTGCCTTGTACCCAGATGTATGGGGAAAAACTGCAAAGTTGTTCTCTGAAGAATGTTATCTATTGCCAATATCTTACGGATGAATGATGCCATAGGAGTAATGTTTCCCACTGGCACCAGTGGCCACATAAGGAAATGGAAGAAGCTCAGACCACTGCAGAGGCAGCAAGGTGGGTATTACCTGAGGATGCAAAACCAGGTGCTGGGCTGAAATCCCAGTGATGAGGCTAAAATCTTGGCTGTAAGGGAGTGTGTCCTGTTTGGCTTTATGTTAAGGAGCAGAAGGGATGAAAGAGAGTAATAAATGAGGGGGAAAAAAAGCAGGATCGGTGCACATGCTGAAGGGACGGGGTTATCAGCTTGGTCCAGAAAGCCAAACCATGTCTTTCGTGCCAAGTTCCCTCCCCGTTTCCACGCAACACCCTTTTTTGCAGGGAGCTGGGATGTAGCTGTGAATACTCCCTTCAGCCCAACAGATTGTGTGGACAAGAGGTCAACTAGCGGGATAAGTCTGCCCGCTGGGACCAGCTTAGAGTTGAAAGAACTTGGTTAAAGTCTCTAGGGATGCAGAGTAGTGCAAAGGAGGGCAGGAGGGGGTTTCTCTCTCCTCCTGCGTGGCCTCTGCCAAGCCAGTGGGGCAGAGCAGCCCCAGTACGATGTACTGGTTGGGCTCAAGGGTGGGAGAAAGGGAGGTCGTAGGGGCAAGACACCCAGCAGGGTGGCCCCGGGCTTGGGCCCTGCCTCTGCTGCCAGCTTCCAAAATGGGCTGTGAATACTCACACAGCAGGGAACATCAGCCTAGGGAGGAGAGAAACGGGCTTCTCTGGGGTTCAGCTTATCTGACCCTGAAGCAGATAGCCAAAAGACGTTAGCCGAGCAGTGTGCCAAAATCACCCATGGTTGCCAGCTGCTGAGGTGCAGCTGTACGACCGTACAGCTCCGCGTAGAAGATGCTTGTGCCTCTGTGTATGGGGTAAACAGGCAGAACGCGGTGTGCTCCCACCACGCTCCGCTTTCCCCAGGTTGTTAGTGCGTTATAGCAGTTTTTTTCTGCTCTTTTTGCACTTTGTTAAGTGTCTGTGAGAGGGCAGAAGGCCTCGGGACTGCTGTGACACTACACGTTCTCGGTGTTTTGGGGGAATTTGAGCCCTCCTTTCCTGCTGCTGGCAGGGAGAGCGCCTGTGGTGCTACGCTGAGCTGCACAGGGGTTACAGGCTGGATCCCAAAGCTCAGTCCCAAGATACCATCTCTTTCTGTCCATTTACGTTCTAAACTGCTCTAAACAAAAACTCGCCTGTGCTCTTGCTGTGCTCCGGGGCCAAAGTCAGTTGTGGTGTAAACAGGTGCCTCTGTAATAAATCCAGCCAGTTACACCAGAGCTGCGAAGGCCCCAGCCTCCCTCTGTGCACATCCTTCTCCGATTAATTAGCAAGTTTTATTACACAGGATCCTCCCTGATCCTCCCCTTATTTGTTTTCAGCCGTTGCTGGGCAGAAGGCACATCAGAAAACACGGGGGATGGACAAGTTCTATGCGAAGCAGTCTGTAAGGAACCAAAGGTGTACGGGATTAGGTTTGTTTTCATTGGCACTGCCAGACCAAGGACCTTTCCTTGATTTTCCCGCGTTGCATTAGTGACCTCCCTGACCTCCATGTTCATTAGAACAGCCAAGGTCCTGGCTGTTGCCTTCTGCAGCTTGCCAATTCTTTACATTATCTACACATTATGTGGTAGTGCACATGCTGTTTATAGTAACCTGCCAGTGTAGCGTGAGCTAGTCTTTGTGCCAAACCAACAGGTCAGGACACAACCCTGCAGAGGAGAACAGAGCAACGAATGCCTCTGGATGCTAATAGCAATGATGCAAATTTGCCAGGCCTGTGTTATAAGCAGCCTTATGAAACAGCATCCGTTCCCAGGATCCGAGCAGGGGCCAGATCTGATCTGGCAGTCTGACCGCGTATCTGCGGTAGCACAGCTCTGCCGATCCGATGGGTTCCTGCTCCCTCGCTGAGTGGGAGGATGCTCCAGGTTCTGCAGGGTTAGTCAAGGATCTGGTTTCGGGGACTGCGCAGACCTGCTGCATCTGAGCTCCCGACAGGGAGGCATCTGCAGGTCTGGGCCTTGCTGCTGCTGCAGAGGCTTCCCTGCTCAGGGCTCCCCGTGGCCGGCTGGCACAGGTAGACCTCCATTTTGGAAGCATTTTTGCAGCTTCTTACAAAGCATCAAGCTCCTTGGTTTTCCTGTTGGCACCGGGGTACTTTATGAACCGCCAGAGCTTGTCTGTATCGGTGGCTGTGATGCTGGGAAATCTATGCATGGGGCAGCTGTCACTCATGGGTGGCACGTTAATACGTGATCTGGAAGCTCTTGAAGTGAATGAAAAGGTTCTCATTGAGGTTGGGGGCAGCCAGAGGTATGTATGAATGGTCCATGGCGGCAGGGAGCTGCTTTACTGATAGCATGTTGGCAGCTGCTAGTAGGTGCCACAAGGCTAAATTCCTCCTCAGCATGCTTAATATTTGCCACTAGCTCAGACCCAAGTGCTCACATTCCTGTTTTATTAGCTGAAGACACAACCCACTCTGGAAGAGCAAATAAAAACCTGACCCACCTCCCGGGTTGTGCAAGGACTGAGTACATCAAGAAACACTGCGTGTTTGTGTGTGGCGTGCCGGGGAGTGCAGGGGGGATGTACAGTAGCATACAGACGGCTGGGCAGGCACCCAGGGGCCGCTCAGCGGAAGACAATCGGGATATTGAGGACCTGCAGGGGAAGCTCATGGGTAGAGGTATTCCTTTTTTTCCCCTCTACAACCAGAGCTGGAAGAAATACACCAAACTATTTTTCATCAAACAATCCAAAATGTTGTTTTCTGAACTTCCCATGACATTTTTGGAATGTCAGAATGCATTTAGTAAAATTGGGGGAACCTTGATTTAATTTAAACAAACTGATGAATCTGCTTTACTTGAGGACCAAAAAGCTCGTAATGCAAAGTTTCCCTTTTTTTTGTTGTTATTAACTAACACAGCTTTTGTTCCCAAGGTGCTTGGGCATATCCAACAACCCATTTCCATTTAAGAAAATGTTGATATGCATAACCTCTGAGCAGTTACTCCGTGCAAGGGGAGAACTTGTGCCTTGAAGTGGCAAAGAAGAAAAGGCCACTGGAGATGCTGAGTGGGTGCTGAGGCAAATGCATTGGCCGTGGTCGTGCAGCTGGTTGGAGACAGACACAGCTGTGTGTCCATCTGCCCTGTCTGGTGCTCTGGAGATTGGGCAAGCAGAGCGGGTCCTTCGGGGGAGTGGTATGCACAGGAAACACTGGACCCGGGAAATCCCTGTTAGGTTGGTACCGCTGTGGTCAGCACCAGTTCCCTCAGTCCCCCTGTCATTTCCCAAACGGGAATCTGCAGGGCAGTCCAAGGGAAGTGGTTCCTCCTCTCTACAGCAAGGCGTCTTGATCTTTGCTGGATCTCAGACTTCACTCTCCTGTGGGATAATAGCTTTAAAGGAAATGGCTGTTCAGTCAGTCAGGTGTGAAGCTGCTTTATCCAGAATTGCAGCCTCACTGCTTCACTGGTGGTAGCGCTGGCCTGCTTCGGGGCATGGGCTGATGTCTCATCTGAGTCAGACCTGCCTAAAACCAAACTCCTGGCCTTCCTGCCCAGCTACCAAACCTCAGGAATCACCTCAGTGAATGCCAGTGCTTTCCATTTTCAGCTTTTGCTAAAAGACACAGAGGATCTGTCTGCATCCGAGGGACATGACGGTGAGGGGCACCATTCACAGAATCATAGAATGGTTTAGGCTGGAAGGGTCCTTAAAGATCATCTAGTTCCAACCCCCCTGCCATGGGCAGGGACACCTTCCATTAGACCAAGAAAACGTGGTCCCCTGACGGACACCATTCGTCACTGATCTCTCCACTTCAGATGCTGCCCACATCCCCTTAGCTTTAGGGATGTGTGTGGTCCTCTCAACTCAACTGTGGAGCTGAGCAAGCTCGGCCTCTAGCCACCACTCCTGCCAGGGCTGTATCTTGCAGACAATACTAGTGTGTCAAATCTGTGCACAAACCCTCTTCTAGAGGCCTGTGGGGAAGGAACTGCACCTCAGCGCTCCCATTGATAACTGCGTGACCACCACATGGCCTCCAGCTTAAATAATTAGCAAGCTCAGAGTTTGGGCAGGCAATAACTAATAGTAAATAATGACCCTTTTGTTGGACATCATGTGGAGCTGTCAATAGTAAATGCACATTTACAATGCAGCTTTAGGGAGAGCAAGACTGTCTCCAGTCAATGTTTCTATCTTTCTGCTTTAGGGGCAATGCTTGAGTTGGCACAGCTCTTGTCTGTGGTGGGTCTCTCGCAGCAGCAACCCCAAGGCTCACCCAGGGTGTGAGCGAGGGTGCGGGAGAGCCGGCAGCAAGGAATGACAGCCTGGGGACCATGCTGGGGACTGGTGAGTCTCATCTCACATGGGGAGATCTCCCCATGTGGCTGGTGACCAGAGGCCCTGTTGGGAGACAAGGGAGGTCTGTGGAGACCCCCAGGAGTTGGTTCATGGCAGTTAAACATAATTTACTCCTTCCCCATCGGTGTATTCTGCCTGGCCAGGGTCAGCATCCTCTGCCAAGCAGCTGCTGGTGGCTCATGGGTGCAGCCGGCACCGGTGGAGTCTTTCTCCCTGTGGCTCCCCAGGCAGATGATACCTGGCCAGGGCCACACCAGGCAGGCAGGAATGGCTCTTCTCTTTGTGTTAGTGCCCCGTGTCCTGTTACAGTGCCGAAGCCTGTCTTGGGTTACGGGGGGTGTGCAGTGTCAAGTGATCGTGCCTCACAGACCGCTACTGTTCAGTGCAGCCTAAGTCATGCTACAGGCAGTTTCTCTTACTCCAAAATCCTTTTCTAGCCCTGTACCCTGACAAGTTTGGGTTTTTTTTTCCCAGAAATGAGTGTATTCAGGTCAGGGTGGGCGGGTTGGAACCAGCTGGCTGGGTCTCGCAGGTTTGGATGGGAGACGAGCGCTGCCCTCCTGCCAGGCTGGTGTCTTGCACCTATGCAGTGCCCCTCTACATCCCACCCTGGGGGACAGCCTGGTTTCGGATCTGCTGGGCATTTCTGTGCCCCAGCACTTGAAGTGAGAGGCAAAAACACCCAAGAATTGTTGGCCAGGGGTACTGGAAAGCGGCTGAGGACTGCAGGGACAGACACGGTAGACAAACAGAAATGGGCTGCTCTGAGTGATGCTGCAGAGCCATTTCCTTCATATGGCCTCATGAGAATTCCAGTACAATTGTTAAACTGCCCTAATCCATCATGAGAGACAGTTCTCTCTGATCAGCCATCAAAGCAGCTTAGATGAACACCTGCAGAAGTCCACCTGGGTGTCACCACAGAAAGTGGTGGCAGAAGCCTGCTGTGGAAAGCACTGTGCAGAAACACTTCCTTCCAGCCCTTCCCTTGCCTTCTGCCGGAGCCACACTGGTTTCCCCCCCGCCTCCCCAGCCTTTCATCTAGGTTCAGAACAGATGCCAGTAAGCGGAGAAGCAGCTTAATTTATTTATGGTACGCATTAACATTTATTCAGCTGGTTGCTGTGCATTGAGTAAGGTGGCAACTTGATAGGTGCCAGCCATTCCCCCTGCTGCCGGTGGAGCTGGGGCTCGCACTGTGCGAGCAGCCACAGACCCTTCCAGAACGTGGAGCTGAGCAAATGCGATGCTGCGTTGCTAAGGGGGGAGGAAAGGATGAGTATCCTGCTCCCATGACAGCCAGGAAACTCCACCGAGGACAGCTGAGCACCTAGAAAGCGTAACCAACTCTGGCAGGGATAGAGCCAAGGGAAGATATCTCAAGGCTTTCAGCCAATTTCTTTGCAGAATTCCCTGGTGACTTTGGTTATCTCTCTGCATCCCTCTGTGCTCATCACAGTGAAGAAGACACAGAGGCGCACCATGTACTTGATGACCAAGGCAATTACAGCAGGCCAAGGGTGACACCAGAGCTGTCACTTTCCCCATCCATCACCGGCCGTGAGGCTGTGTCCAGTGTGGACCTACATGGCCCTGTGAGTTTCACACAGTGTCCTTGAACCCCCCAGAGCAGATCCCCCATCTCTGTCATCTACTTGACTTTCTGTGCACAGCCTGGAGTTGCTGCTCTGCTTGAGCCTCACCACGATGCTTTTAAATATCACTCTCCAGCGTCTCGCCTGAGGTGACTTTAATACTGCCAGTAAGTCCCTGTTGATACTGGAGACATCTTGGCCCTCGTGTCCCTGCAGTTGGCACTCCTGTCATGTTAGGTCAGCAACGAGGGGTCAAGCTGGGTTAGCATTTAAAGCCCAAGTGAGTACATGCCCTCCTTCCTCCCATACTGCTCAGTCGTGGGAGGTACTCTATTGTAGAAAAAACATTCTTGGAAGAAAGCTAAAGCTAAAGCCAAGGCCTCGTTCACCTAGGAATAATATTTAGACATCTGTGTGCACTGGAGCCACAGCTGATGGAAGGACATTACCCAGCGAGCTTTAAATGCAGCAGATGTCTGTGTGCTCTGAATGTGGGAGTTGTTGCGCTCATTTCTTTGGAGGCCTGGCAGCGTACGCAGGCTGAGGGTCCAGCCTGATCACGCTGGAGAAAAATGGAGATATAAAAAGTCTTGTAAGCTCCGAACATCCCTTAGCAGCATCATAATCACATAATTGAGGGCAGCTCGGCTTGATGTGATTTGTTTCATTAGGAAACATAATTCTCTCTGGAATTTTAGTTCTTGCCTGCCTTCCCACACCCAAATGTGCCAGCTCACAGCAGAAATTAATGTGAGGGGAGGGAGGATCCGAGCACCAAGGGGACCCAGACATTTAAATATTGGTTTAACACATGCTGAGTGCCCTTTGATAAAGGCATGCTGAATTAGCGGGGAGGGTTTCAAGTTCTGCCAAGCAAAAGCCCTGTGGATGTCCTCGTGCAGTGCTGGGCTGAGCCGGCCAACAGCCACTGACTTAGGCAGTAAATTACTGCAGACCTCATACTGCGCTTCAGAGGTGGCAGGGAAATAACGGGCAGCTGATTTACTCTTCTTGAGGATTTGGCCCTTGGACTTATAGGCCTCATTTAAGGTTTGCCGGAATTTGGTCAGAGGTGTCCCATCCTTGGCGAAATTTGCTTTTGGGGTGTGTCCGTGCAAAAAAATTTAAAAGATGTAACTCAGTGTTGAAAATGACTTATTTGAGAAGCTGTGTTTGTTTTAAAGGCAGTTTGTCAGCCTTTCCCTTTGCTAGCTTTTGTGGTGGAGGCGCTGCAGGGTGGTCCCTGCTCGCCGTGCGAGGCACCGAGTCAACCATGTGCTTACGGTTAGCTCCCACCCTGAAACCCTGACTGGTCAGAGCCCTGGGCTGCCTCCACCTGTGGGCGCTAACCCGTGCACCTCCCGTGTTTCCAGCACAGTAGTCTGCTCTTGGTTTCATTTTTACATGTCTCTGTAGTACTCTGTTTACCTTGCAACTATAGTCTTTCTGCCCCCGATCAGATCTGCAGGAGCACAGCAAAAGCGATGATGCCGTTAGAGGTAGGAGGAGCTCATCTGAACGAGCAGTCCTGTGTGCACAGTGGAGCAGAGCCCAGACATTTCCACGCCTCATCCTCTTGCTTCTTTCCAGGCTTATCGTGTGTCCTTTCCTCTCCAGACAAGCGACTCGCACCGCTCAGACCTCCACTGCCCATCATGCAGCATCCAGGCCACAACCATCCCCAGCCAGTAACACCAAATTTCTGTTCTACCTTTATTCCCATGTTTCACTTCTTTGCAGCAAATGGCAGTTAACAAGGACTCTGTTTAACGCAAAGTACAGTGCCCGCAACGTACAGTGTCTCCTCAGGGAAGACAGGCCGCTTGTGGGAAGCTACTCCAGGTCACTCCACACTGATGTACCTCCAGGCAAAACCATTCAGCAACTGAAGTCACAAATAAACCAGGGATAAAGAAACCACCCTCACCTCGTAGCTGCCAAGGGAGATTTCTGATCAAGTATCAGCTCTCCAACCAGGGGCACACGCAGCCTCTTCACACCCAGTGAAAGCATCAACCAGGCATAACGGGCAGCTCTCAGGTGGGGGAGTTTGCAGGCTTGGACTCCCCAAAAGCTGCTTAGTGTTTTCCCAGAGACCCAGCTTCTTATCCAAGGAATGACGGGGGGGGGGATGGGACGGGACGGGACTTCTCACATGACTTTCTGCTTCTTTTGCCTACCCCACAGGCCAGGTCTTCACCTGGGATACGTTAAGAGAGCTGCTATGATCAGGAATAACTGTTATTGATACCTAAATGTTCTCTATGGCTCCTCATGCAGTGACTCACTGGCTCTTCTGGAGCCGGGGTGGTTTATAAACAAGCTCAGGCTCTGCACAAGCGCCTGTCCTGCCAATTCCCTCTGCTTCCAAAGAGCCAAAGGGCACTGGAGTTTTCATGGCTCACCGAGTAGTTAAAAGAGGATAATCATTAACCTGCTGAGGACAGTCTTTCTTTTGTTGGGCCCTTTATCAGGTTATCTTGCTGACATAACTGGAGAGGATCTGGGTGACAGGTGGGGGTGAGGGGAAGCAGTGTTCTGCGTAGCTTGTCTATTCTCACAAAATCACAGCTGTCCCCAGCAGGGGAGGCGGTGGCACCAGAGGTAAGGTGTGTTTTTGCTGCCATGTTGGGCCAGCCTGTTACGTACGGAGGTCTGGATTCACACAGCTTTGATTGAGTTCCAGCTTAAATCTCCCCAACGGCTACATCCAGATCTCTAGAGGTGCTTTTGCTAGAGGAAACCTTAGATATGTTTGTGGGCACGACTTACCGTACAGGTCCTTTCCGCTCAGCTTGGAGGCTCCGTCTGCTTTGCCCATGCTGCCACTGTAAGAGAAAGAAGGTACAAATAAACCAGCAGCTCCTGGATCTTTTTAACATCTGCTTTCACGCTGCAGCTCACACAATAATCGGCAGAGCCAGGTCTGCAGCTTTCCCGAGGGGGACCAGCCCTGCTCCTCCTCATCACGTCCCTCAGACGTGGTGTGACTCCCAATTACCAGGCAAAGCGTTTGCTTGTCTCACCATGCCGGCAGCTCTCTCTGCAACCCTAGCTGTTATCCACACCGCAGGCATGTCACTAAACCCAGCGGCTGGAAACAGGAGACAGAGGAGCCCATCTAGGCCTGTCCCCACTAGAGTTACCTTCGCACACAATGTCCCCTGGAAGGACATTGCTTCTGGAGGGGCTGTTTGAAGGACAGCGGCTCCCAGTGTGCGATAAGCAGGGTTGTTTCAGGGAGCAGCACAGGTAAATGGAGACCCCTCCGCGTTATACCCTAGTCCACCTGAACCTGAGGCAGTGTAAGTGCCAAAATTCAGATCCCTTATCAATGGACCCTTTTGAGATGTACTCCTTGAAGGCAAGTGCTCAGCTGTAGAACGTGTCCCATGTAAAAATGCAGAAGGACGTACTCGTGTGTAATACACTTGAGTTTTGGGGTGTCAGGTCTCTAAGCATGGGTTACCTCCCCTGTAGGGCCACCCCCCCATGCCTGGGTTGTGCATGGGAGTGTGCAGCCGGAGATAACGGCGTTTTCTCCAGCTCAAGCCTGGCAAGGGAGAATCAAAGTGAGACTTCGGGGTTTCAGGTGCTATGGTGGGGCTGTTCTGGATGGTGCAGTGAGCCAGAGGGTGGCCAGTGGCTCCTTTCTGCTCTGTCACCTTGCCCCCCCGAGGGCAGGCAGTGGTTCACGGTGCTCGTGCACCTACACCCCACTCTTTGGAGACCGGGAACATGCAGGAGGGAGGGAGCTGGTGGCTCTGGCTCCATTGAGAAGCTGCCATAGCCCCTAAGCTGCAGGTGGAGAGGCTCCTGCTGTCCCTCTCCTCTCTCTGCACCTAACGCAGCATTACCAAGCCACAGCACGCAGGACCTGTGAGGCAGCGATGCTGGCTATGGCTGTGGCTTGTGAGGTGCCCAGGAAGGGTGAAACAAACACCAGAGACTTGGGGGGGGGCAAGTGGGGACTGCTAGGAGCATCCCTCCGGGTGGCAGGGAGTGGTGGTGCCAGCTGTGAGACGGAGGAAGCCCACCACGGAGATCCTTACTTTGATGAGCCGGGGTTGCTGCTGAGGGATCCCTTCAGACTCATGTCGCTTTGCAGGACGGGCAACTGCAGCAGAAGCAGAAGAGACAGGGTTAGCAATTAGAAAACACCCTATCAGATGATTTATCTGTGTGCATGCTCTGATGTGGGGTCTCCAAGCAGCAGGGTGGGCAGATGAGAGCAGTCAGGTGAGCGCGATGGGGTTTCCTTGCTGCTCTCTGCCCCGTGGCTCAGACACCTTGCACAGCTCTGACCTGGGCTGAAGATGACACATCCCAGGATGCCATTCTGAAACCTATTTCCACCTCTCGCCCATCCCTTCCAGGAACATCCTGACTCTGGGGGTACTTCAGCACGGCTCTTTCTAGCAAAGCAGCCCTACCTTAGCAGGGACTGAGGTGGCCTTTGCCTTTATAGTCTGTCAGAGGCTATTAACAAACGTACGGATCCCCGTGGCCATGTGCTCATGACTGTAAGTCTCCTGAGTCATTTTTCATGCCTATAGTACCATTATCTTTTTTTACGTGGCAATTTGAAGCTCTATACCAGCTGCTAAAGTATCCTTACCAGGGTATCACCCACATAGAGAAAAGTGCGGTAATTGTGAATGCTGCGTAAGGATGGAGACAAAATTTACTGTGGTGGCTGCGTGTTTGGTGAGAGGTAGACAGGCTCAGTTCATGGATTTTTTTTTTCTTCCTCTTCCAGATGAGAATTATAAATAATGTGAGAGAAGATGTGAGAGAGATCCAGGCACTGCTCTGAAAGCAGAACTGCAAGGGCAGGGCAGGGAGAAGGGAAAACAAGGTATAATAAAACCTCAGGGGACGCTTTGTATTGGCATCCGAGATATTCACCTCTGCTCTAGTGTGTGAGTTGAAGGAAAGACAGCAAAAGTCTTCAGGTTTTTTTATTCCCTTTTCAAAAGCTGTGGGGGCACCTGCGTGTGTGCTGGGCACTCAGCGCCTCTTGTGTGCTTCGCCTGGGTCGGACCCCGCTCACCTTGTTATAAGGTTGTCAGAATTCAAAGGTATGGCTTTAAAATACTCACTGTGGGCCTGAAGGAAGAAATTCATCAGTGTCTTCAGTGGGATTTCCTGCAAAGGGACCTTTGAACATGCTTGGCCTCTGCCTTGGGGCTGCTGTCACGGCCACCCCTGGCAGGCAGCGCAGCTGCCTCGCAAAGGGTTTTTTTAGCTGAGCTTAGGCTAAATTGTGTGTAATCCCTGGGGAATACTTTGGAGTCATCCCTGGCACCTGGGATTTCCCCTCTGGAGGCTGACTCTCTCTGCTGCAGGGCTTCTTGTATCATCAGCCGAGCTGCCCTAGATTCCTTACGTATCCGTTTTTATTTCTCAAGCTGGAAATGCTTGTGGTATTTTGCTCCGTGTGTTTCACCCTGAGGTGAGGGCGGCGACAGAGTTTTCTCACTGATCTTAACAAAACTGCACGTCTGTCAGAGGGACATATTTTGTGGAGATGCAGCTCTCCCGGCGGAGGACGCGGCTGGTGTGTGTGCTGCACCGTGGCACACGGCTAACACACTGCCCGGCCACTCACATGGACTGTGCGGAGGACCCCGGCACCTGTGGGGCTCAGCCTTAATGGCTTTCAGCCTGCTTTGTGTCACAGTAATACTCCTCAGCACCAAGACAGTGTTAGAAATTACTTTGAAGTGCATTTTGTAGCTCCTATATTAAATTCTTCCTTTTTAGTCTCTCTTGTGGTTGATGCTAAAGTCCGTGCACGCACACACACATGCAGATATAAATTCATACACATGTTAGAATCGAAACTTGGTGTTCTGCCAACCCCTCTGAGTGTAATAAAACCCGTCCCTGTGCCCAAGCTTGGGTACCTGTGAATTTTTCCTCTGTTAATAGCTGTCTGCTGGTTTCCTTTTACAGTCCTCAAACTGTTCCTATCTCCTGGATCTCTGTGTGCATTAGCATAAGATACCTGGAAAAGGGAACATGCTCTAACAAACCCGGCTCTGGTCTGTTTACTTTACACCGTCTGATCACTTTAGTCCCATAGCTGATGATCATAGCTGGGAATGCCTCTGTATGCTAATGTAATGTTTCGGGCACCCTTTCACTTACTGCCCCAGGGCCGTGTCCTTAATGGACTGAAATCTGGGTTACTCCAGTGGGTAAGTGGCGCTGAGTTTGGCCCGTGGAGCTCAGAGCTTGCTCCCAAGCCCCAGCCGTGAAACAGCAGGAGGAACCAGGGATGTAGCCGAGGTCACCCTAGATTTTGTTTCCCCTTCACAAGCTCTGTCCAAAAGACAAACGCTGGGGGATCCACTCCTGCTTTTAGAGGAACCCGTCTGGTCAAACCCTGTGTGGCTGCCAAAGGAGCAGACCCCGTGGCAATGGCAGAGATTGCTGCGCAGCTTCGTGGGTGAAGTGAGACCAGCCACAAAATGAGCCAATCCTTTATCTCATGGTAGTTAATAAGAAACCACTGAGGGGATAAGCTGGGCTCCCTAGAGCAAGGCAGGATAAGCTGCCGTGTACCTCAGCTAGTGGAAACACCACTGGACCCTGCAGGTGTCAGAATGACCTGCAACACGCTGCTTGAAGTGTGCGGTGGGAGCACCCACCACCCCCAAAACTGCTGAAAGGTTTCGTGCCGCTTGCAGTCCCATTCGAGGTGCTGGAGCATGTCCAGGAAGAGCAACGAAGCTAGTGAGGGGTCTGGAGAACAAGTCTTTGAGGAGCGGCTGGGGTTGTTTAGCCTGGAGAAAAGGAGGCTGAGGGGAGACCTTCTTGCGCTCTNGAGAGGAAATGGCCGCAAGTTGTGCCAAGGGAAGTTTAGGATGGACATTAGGAAAAATGTCTTCACCAAAAGGGTTATCAAACATTGGAACAGGCTGCCCAGGGAAGTGATGGAATTGCCGTCTGTGGAGGTATTTAAAAGATGGGCAGACGTGGTGCTGAGGGACGTGGTGGTGGGTTTGGCAGTGTTAGGTTGATGGTTGGACTCAATGATCTGAAAGGTCCCTTCCAACCTAGACCATTCTGTGATTCTATACCCTGATGCTCCAAAAATCTCCCAACCTGGCCAAGCAGAAGCTGTAACGCATTAGCATCGCTGACATTTCAGTGAGGTGCTGATTATAAATTGCTCCTTCTGACACATCTGATGGAGTGATGCCTGGTCCCTCTTGGCATCTGAAATGCTGTAAACCCCAGTGTTTGCCCAGTGCTGTTGGAAGGTTGTCCTCCCTTCCAGGGTGCCTGCGTCTGAAAGAGGGCATGAAACTGGAAGCAATGCGTGCGCCTGCCAGGTCAGCAGGTCCTTATCCTGCTGGGCTCCCTTCTTTTTATTTATTCATACTATTTTCATTATTTACCCTTTGCCTAGCTCTCACCGCTGCATTAAGGGCCGTGTCTGTGTTCAAACTTGTGTTAATCGAAATGAGGGTGTGGTGTGCTGTTGGCCAAGTTAAACCAGGACGGAGCCTCGCGCCAGAGCTTTTAATTCAGTTTAAATTACCTGATATTAATTGAATCCTAGCTGGCAGACTGGAGGGGAGGGGTACATTTCTGAGGGGTTGGAGACTTTATGATTTTGCTAAACTGAGAGACAGCTGGGCTTGAATTAAGATGAAGGAAGGGCTGAGAGTACTTCACCTCTAAATGTGGAGAGAGCCAAAGATAAGAGGCGAGAGACGAGATGGGGTTGCGGCCGAGCAGCTGGCTTTCCCCAGGTTCCCCCCTCCCCGTGGGGGCATCCCTAAGAGCTCTGACAGTCTGCAACCTCTGACACACATGTTGTCTTCTCCCCGCTCTCATTTCAGCTGCGGCTCACGCTTCCCTGATTCGAGGGTTCCTGATCTCCCTCTCTATCTCCCTGTGGGGCGCGGCTGCTTTCTGCTCCTTCCCCAGCAGGGCAAGCATGCGCGGGAAGGGAAACGAGAGGCAAACTTAGCCATGCGATGTGTGGCTGTGCAGGTTGAGACCATCACCCACTCTTTCGATGGCGCAGGGCAGTGTTTCTCCGTGGGTCACCAAGCAAGCCAGCTAAGCCTTGCACGGCAAGCGTGGTGTTTAATGGGATGGGGGCCCACCCAGCAGCTAAGCCAGGCTCAAATCCTGGCCGTGAGTGTGGACGGCAGCACTACGCTTCTGCTGGGGGGACTTGCAGGGGAAGGTAAAACCTGGCACTGTCGCCTGTCCCAGGCCGGGAGATCTCGTGCTGAAACAGAGGGCCTTAGGGAGGCCAGCAGAAGTCCTTGCTGAAGGACATCGAGGTGGGTGAAGTCGTGCGGTACTTTAAAGCAAAGGAAATCTCACTCCCTGACTTTCCGGACAGTATTATCCTTAGAGGTCAAATATCCTCCCGAAGACACACAGAGTTGCGATACGAGCCTGGCATTGTTGTCTGTGCTACGTTTCTGTACTTTTATAGCAAATGGAAGCGGGCCATACATTGTTTTGACTTTCTTTGAGTCTCTTTGAAGAGGGAGCTGCAATGTTGCAAGGGTGGAGAAGCTCTATGGGAGGGGAAAGAATAATAGCTCTCCTCTCTCTTTGGGCTGATCACTGCTGTTGTGGTACATTATTTTTATTAGGTATACTTCTCCATTGTCTGCTGTGGTCATACATTTTCATTCTTATAGCACATGGAAAGGGATTGTGAAAAATTCTGGACTTTGAGTGAAGACTGGACAACTTGAAAATGTGAAATACTAGTGTCCTTTTTAGGGCCATTATTATTATCATCACTGTTAATAACAATAGCAGCATCTAGTGTCTGTGAGTGTTTTTCATCACAGGTGTAAGAGTACCTTTAAGCCTGTGATCAGGTAGAGCATGCTGGAGAAGGTTTGTTGCTATCAGAGGATATATGATTGAAGCGGTGGGGAAATGCTGATCAAAAAGCAACAGCTTTTGCTGGAACAACAGTAGAGAAATACAGCAAAAATATCCCAAACCTCAAAACCCGCTAAACTACCTAGGAGTAATAGTAAGCTTTTCCTAGCATGCCCTAACCCGTTTCTAACAGACCTTGTCTGGGTTTCCATCAGTCATCCCACTGAAATCTGCCGGTGTGACAGGACTTCCTACTTGCCCACAAGCTACTATTGAACCATATTTTCCTACCTGGAGCCATGGTGCTGATACTGGTGGTTTAACCGATGTGTCACAAAAAGGGGTCAAATAAGGTTGGATGTCTGTAGCCTAAAGCGTTTCTTGACAGAATTGGACCACCTGGAATGATGCCAACCTGCAAAGTGGTCCCTTGTGCCCCATCAAGTCAACCCAAAGGTAGTGGGGGGGAATGGCTTCGTTGTGCAGTGCATGTGAAGCGCTCGAGGACATGGCGAGGGAAGTCTCTGCGCCAAATAGATTGTGGGGCTTGGGCACTGGTGAAATGTGTGATGGAAATGCTGCCCGGGGGTGCTGCCTGTGGCGGGAGGGGGCAGGTATAATGAGGGTGCTGCTGTCTGTGCATGTAGCCGGTGCCAACTGGATGGGTCAGGCAGAAACGCTAGATTAGCAAAAGCCTCGGCAAGTAACATAAAGCGTCGGTTAGAAACATTAGCTGGCGACCACATGATGTTATCTTTTAAACTTCCCAGGACA
Organism: Ibidorhyncha struthersii; assembly: GCA_013398815.1. NCBI lineage: Eukaryota > Metazoa > Chordata > Aves > Charadriiformes > Charadriidae > Ibidorhyncha > Ibidorhyncha struthersii. Next base: position 132,906 of record VZSZ01008127.1, read on the forward strand.
ACAAAGCGCTGTCTGTGCGGGTTGCTGAGTGTTTCCAGAAGGGAATGTCATGCTGGCGAAAGCTGTTTGACGGACTGCCCTGCAAAATTAAGTCTGCTTGTACCCACACGAGCAAAGGGAGCACAGGCACTGTGACATGTGTCCTGCACTGTCTATGGTCCAGACAGCCCCCCCAGCCTCCGAGAGCATCCTGCTGACTCCCATGATCTGTCCTGCCCACTGTGATTGTATTGAAGGAGCTGGCAGACAGGCGAGGCTACAATCCCACATCAATCCACTAATAAAACATCTTTTGGGTGTTGGTGAGGCACTGGGATCTGTTTGCTTAGTGCACCTCATGTGGCACCAGGAGATCTAAATTCCCATGGGCTGGTTTAGGTCTCTAAAAGTGCTTGTGAAATGGAGCCTGCGGCAGACCTGAGAGTTTAACCTGGGTCTCTTGTGTCTTGGTCCAGACTCCTAATGATGAAACCACCCTTCTCCTGCTTTTAGTTGCTTTTTTGAACCTGCCAGTAAGGATGCCTGTCAGGGCTCACCAAAAGAAATTCAGACCCTGCTCAGTAGGGTCTCTACCAAGAACATGCACTCATAAAGAAAATCATCTGCGTTAGTCAGAAAGCATCAGGGAAAACCCAAATCCACAGCAGAGAGGCTGACAGCCAAACAAATGACCACGCTGTTGTTGTTGCTCCTTTCTCAAAGCAAGCAAGCAAGGATCTTGTCCCATCTGAAATTTCCAAACCCTGTCTTTGCAAATCAGACCTTGTGAATCATGGTGGTTCTGTGGGACCAAGTCGGAACTTCATGACTCTATTTTAACCTATTCCTGGTGATTCCTGCTTTGAAAAGGGGAACATATCTGACTGATATTTCTCAGAGAGTCTGGTGACCCTAGGAGCCCCCATTCTTATCTGCATTGTTTGAGATGTCTTTACAGTGCACCCAGTTTTGGAAAGTGGTGAGCCCCGTTGTTCTTTCCTTCCTCCCTCCCACCCATGGCTCCCTTTTGAGTTATCTTTACGGTGACGGAGCCACTCGAGATCACAGGTCGCTTTGGGAAGACGCTAGCCCCTATGGAATAGGTGAGCGTGAACGCGTGTGTAGTTTCAGGGTGTGCATGGCACGTACCGTGTTACAGTACAGTCACAGGTGGCGCGTACAACCTGCTAGGTGTCTGGAAGAAACACTCCCTGCTCTGTACATGGGATTTTTCGCATTGCAGAGATTCTCCAGAAGACAAGCACCTGGATAAATATAACCCAGCCCAACAGGTCGGTGCAGGTCTGAGCAGAGGACAACCAAGTGTTCTTCAGCCTCTGCAGGAGAAGCAGCATTAGCTCTTTTAGACTGAGGCACCGGCGATCTACAGACACCCCTCTACCAGCTTTGATGGACCCTGATTGCCACCTTTTTTTTTTAAGAATCCATCCCTCCTTCCATGCTGTGCCCTTCCATGCTGTGTCCTGCAAGGCACCAGGAAAAGATTTATACCCATTGCTGAGGATCACACCAAGCAGGCTGTGCCTTGTTCACTCACCTCCTCAGAAACAGTAATTTGTGCTTAAAAAGTATTTCCTGGGAAAATGTTTAGCCAGACTTCCCAGCGTCAAGAGAGGAACACCCACACGCTTGTCTGGCAGCTGGGCTTGGCATGAGCGGTCCCTGGGGGACCACACAGCCCTGCTAGATTGCACGAGAGGTTTGGAGGCAACACATCTGCTGGCTTTACCATTGATCCCCCAGGGGGATGGGATGTGGAGCCTTGGGAGTTAACGCTCAGAAACACCAACTGAGCAAAAGTGCCAATATTTACAAATTTCTGATGTGAGATTCACAAACTACCTAGAGACAGCGTGGGAAGTCACCCTCCGTGTCCCCCCAAACACACACACGCTTGTGCGTGGCTCTTCCCAGTCCATAGGTAATATGCGAACAGACCATAATTTAGGTGCAGGTCAGGAGTCCAGGCAGCGCTGGAGGCTCTCGCTGCCCACAGAGCCCGGTGTGGGAGAGGAAGGCTCTGCAGGTGAGTTGAACCAAACTAGGAGCTTTTATATTCCTACCAGAAGGTAAAACCTTCCTTCAAGAAACACAACCAAAAGCAAGTCTAGACGGTGCCTTGCTCTATAAATACCCAGGGAAAATGCACAAATAGCCACAATCTCCATGATCTTGGGGAAAAAAATGGAAGCTGACTTCAGTACCCCTCTGTTTGCTGAGTCCCTGTGCTGAGTCACAGCTCCTGAATTTACACTTTTCCTCTCTGTTGGAGGAATCCCACAGAAGCCAGGTGGAGGAAAAACACGGAGCAGGTTGGGGCTTGCTGTGCGTCTCTTGCCAGGGGAACCAAGCTGAGCATTATCTACGCTTGGGCTGCAGTTTAGCAAGCTTGAGAACCAGGCCCAGAAATAGCATGACAAATGTTAATAGATGCTTTTGGAAAGATGGAAGGAGACGGATGAGCGCAACTTATATAAAAGCTCATTAAATGGTTTAAACTAAAAGACCTCAGTTCAAAACTTCCCAAATGGGAGAAAGTGTGAGTCACCTGCATTCCCCAGGAAGAAAAACCAACGTGACGTGTTCCTTAGGCTTCCTGGGATGAGAAGAGTGTTGTGGGGAATCTCGTAGCTTTTTCCTCTGTCCTTCTTTTATTTGTGCCCACACCTTCTGTGAGCAATGACTGTCCCCTCGCCCTGCGACTGGCACCACCCAGCTCCTGGCAGATGGGAGCCCTGGGGAGAAAGGAGCGGTGGGAGGCTGGAGCTGGCCGTGGGACTGTCTGGGCAGGACGCGAGGGGAAGGCTGGAGGGCTCCCGCCACCACGCGCCAGTGCTGGCAGGACCCGTGGGCATAGCACGCCTGGTACCCAGAAAGTTTGCTGAAGAAATGCACTGGTAGTTGTCATGCTGAAGGTTTCTCTGCCCTGCGTCGTTATTCAAACATGCCCCCAAATGATCCCTTTTTCCTAGCCTGGTGCTAGGCTCCGGGAGCCGGATCACTGGCAGCCAGAGGGTTATAGCTGTGATTTTTAGAAGGGGGAAGGATTTGACACCGTTGGCTCTTTTGATAAAAGGGAACATTTTTATTTTCTCTGTGTAGAAATCAGGATTTCAACATCTGGCCAGTAAAAATAGGGAGTGACTCTGTGTGTGTGTGTCATATTCCAGAGCGGGACGGATAACGGCCCAAGGCACTGCCCTGTTCTGCTCCAGCCCAGCCTGAAGGAGGGCACTGAATCGTCTCTGTGTTCAGGCAAAACACCAAAGCCCTGGGCGTAACTGGCTGCCGTGTCTCTTGGCTGCAAGCGCCAGCTCCCAGAGCTGCTCCTCACGTGCACCTCGCTGTATGCCGAGAATATCTCTCACTTCTTGTATGGCTTTTCCAGGCTTGAGGGCATTTGTGAAACAGCTGGGAGACTCGGCAAAAGGCACCGGTGGGGTGGGATGGGCTAGCGGCCGGGGATGGAGAAGGTGTAAGGGTTCCTGCTGCGTCCCCGCTGCTTCACGCAGGCTCTGATTGAGGGCACAGCAAAGTGTTGTTCTTTGTGGTGGGACTTCAATAAAAAAAAGCTGATTTGCTCAGGGCTGTCACATCCACGCTTGAAAGGTGGTGATGTGTTTATGGAAAGCACCCGTAGCAAAACTGCTTCTTCCAGAAGCTTTAAAGCTCTCTGGTGCAACATCAGCTGCCGTGTCTACACTGACAACACGCTAATGATACCTGGGTGGTCCTTGTTAGTTCCTGATAGGGATCAGTGGTTTATTACCAGCTGTGGACATACAGGTAGGTAAGAGGTTTGCCTTTGCTGTCACAATGGCTTTGAGCTAATCGCTCAAGTGCCTTAATTGTTCATTAAACGATTGCTTTAATGTGTAAGTATACTGTGACCCCGCCTCATAGTAATACCGTGCAATCCCTGCAAGCTAGCTGCAGCAGTCCTAGTTTGTTACTGCTTTTACAGACTTGTAAAAATAAATAAAAAAATAAATTTGGCAGGCCGATGCAAAATGCATTTTCCGCATTACTTCCCAGCAAAGGCCTTAGCCCCAGGAGGACTGTGATACTTAAACCCGACCATCTCTTGCCCGGCGGGTGCCAGCCCAAGCGGGGCTGAAATGCTTCAAGGAAAGATGACCGGGTGGTGCCGCGGGTCCCTCACCAACCCTCAGGAGAGGCAGGAGTTTTGTTTGTAAATTAACACCTCCATGCTGACTGGTTCATGAGCAAGACCGAGGCGTTGAGAACGATGGGACGTTTCCACCACCTCCTCCTAAAGGAAGGGCATTTTTGGTCACTCCCTGTAACGCTGATTCACTTGCCTGGCAGAAGTTCAGGCATGCAGCAGGACAGCCGGTGTGCCAAGAGCTTTTTCTCCAGCAGAGAAAAGCTTGTTATTAGGCTGACAGCCTCTTTGGGGGCCATGTTTTAGCTTCAGTTTGTCTCCAGCACGGTCATCTTGAAGACTTTGGGGTTGCAGCGAGATTGGTCAATCTGAACCAAGAAATATTTATCTCCCTGGGGAGGAAGGTCACACAGGGGTATCTTTCCCCAAAGAAAGGGGGAGGGCTGCAGCCTGTCTCCCTCCGCCTGCACCAGCGAGTACCCGTTTCACTCCGCTCCCTACTCCCTTTCTGACCGTCTGCCTACAGCAGCTGGGGCTCAGGGAAGCTAATGCATCGATAATTTTCATTTCCTGCTGTAAAACTTGCCCCGGGGTTTTTGCCGGCAGGGTGGGGCAGAGGATTTGAGGGAGGAGATTGAATCTCTTGAAAATCACATTTGACGTTTAAGGCTTTTCCAGCCTTCTTTAGCCTAATCATGACAACATTCGTTGCCATCTCTTCCCACCCCATTTTGTGCTTCCTACTCATATCCTGCCTGTGTATTTTTGGCCACTTGCTAACAATTCATTTGAGTTAAAACTTGGCACATGGGAGCTTGGCTCCGAGTGTCACTGCAGGAAAACAAGCTGACATCAGTTTAACCAGCCCAGTGACCTGGTGGCAACCATGCTCCCAGAGACGTGGTGGGGTTCGGGTCAGCTTGTGGTGCGGCAGGGGATGGGGCTGGTTCTTACAAGGTGTATTCAGCCCCTCGAAATGCGCCTGGGGCTCTGACCAGGCAGCTTTCCTTTGGTGCAGGCGACAGCACCGTGAGCACAGAGGGGGAAACGGGGTCTTGCTGAGGGGCTGCTGCTGGGTTCCTCAACCCTCTTATCCCGAATTGCCCCGAGATGGCAGCTCGCGTGGTGGGAGTTGGAGTAGGAGCACAGGCAGCCAGGACTGGGCATAGCCCACATGGCAGAAATAAATGTCCATGCTGGCAGCCCATGGCGCGCCGCTGGGAGACTTTGCTGACGTGCCACCGAGCTCCCGTCTCGGGGTGCCGGCTGTGGATGCAGCTTGGATCAACAAGGGTATCTCATTCACCGGGCTCTGGGGAGCCGGCTGTACTGCTGAGGCTAGGAATAAGCAAAAAAAATGTCCATACAGCAGCGCTGGGGCGTTTTTTAGTAGCTGTCTAATCTAGCTTTTTTCTTTCTGTTGTTGGTATTTTCATATATATGTCACGGTAGATAAAATTCTATACGGAAAATTGCGATTTATCACTTCCCAGTCATCTCTGAAAGGCAGAAATGGGAATTCATCAAAATGTGCTTTTGCTGTCAGTCATTTATTTCTTTTACCTGCAAAATGCTGAGATTTTTGGAGTCCCACAGAGAGTCCCCATAGGAACTATAATGCCGATTACTGATGCAAAAAATATTTTGTCGCAAAATATTCAACCAAACTTCCATATCCAGCTAAGGATAGTCCTGCTCTGTCTTTGGATTCAGAAGACAAAATGCACAATCACAGAAAGCAGCGAGGAGGAGAGAGAACCAGGCGTTATTCTCAAGAACCCTATGCAGGAAACTCACTCCTTTCTTAAGACACAAACTGACCCCTCAGGGACAAGATTTCAGCTCAGCGGTCTGACGGAGGTCTCCTGTGTCTCCTTCAGCACATCCCTGAGGCTCTGCAGGGCTCTGCTCCCATCGGGAAAGGGGTGCTAGAAAAACTGACAACCTGACAAAGAGGAATTCGCAAACGGGGATGAGCTACCGTGCCTTGGAGGAGAGGGGCTGCGCAGGCGCCTAAGCTGGGAAGAGCAGCGGACTGCTGGTCAGGGGAAGAGCTGCAGCCTGTGGGGCATTCCCCCAGGGGATGGACGAGTGCAGCTGGTCCAAATGGGCTCATTCATTGCCTACTAGCTTTAACTTCTTTCAAAGTAACTCATCTGTGTGTGGCTCTTGACCGAGCTGTAGCATTCGCAGCCTTGTGTCACCAGAGTCTGCTAGAGAGACTCCAGGTATTAACCCTTGGGGATGCTGTTCGATACAGCAGGCTTATTCTGGTAGTTTCCCTCTCCTGCTTTAAAACGCCTGCTTGATTTTCACTCTGAAACCTGGGCTAAAGATGAGCCAATGGTTCTGCTTCTCTCCTAGCAACTTGCACCATACCATAACAAGTTACTGTCTTGGTTCCCGGAGCAGCTTGAGCATGTCTCACCGTCCTGCTGTCCCTGACCACCACCTCATCCCCAGCAACTGTGTGCCGGAGCACTCCAACCCAGAGTGGGAACTGATGGGACTTGAACCTCATTCCCCCAACGTGTATGGTTTTTTAACTCGCTGGTTTATTTTCCAGCCAGATCAGCCCCAGAACGTGACTCGCAGCCCAGCCCAACAAGCCCTCGTGCGGGCGCAACGAAGGAGCATCACAGGAGGGCGAGTGGCTGGGAATGGCTCAAGCTGGCGTTGCTGCCAACTGTGGAGCCTCCCCCTGCACGCGTGCAGGTAAACCCTGGGCTTTTACAGGGTGATCATCCGTCATCTGGGTTGATTTCTGATGTCTGGGCTTTCGGTAAAGCTACCAAGCTCCACGGATGAGGCTGACAGGAGGGGAGTTCTGCAGCATGAACAGCCAGTTACACAGTAACCAGAACAGTCCCATGAGAGATGGTTCCAAAACAAAAAAAAAAAGTTTGCTTTGCCCTTTGTTTCGTTTAGAATAGAAGGATGTGTGAGGCTGGGTTTATCAAAAGAATTTAAATGGCAGTTTCTAATCTTACGGTGCAGAAATGTTTTAACAATCTTGCCACAAAAAAAAAATTAATCTCCTACGAGGGCGAGGAGGAAAAAGCACAATTGGTCCCTGCGGCAGAGGGCTGGGATGAGAGTCTGTGAGGGCAGCCTGTTAGCTGGGCTAGGAGAAACCAGGAGCGATTACAGGGCTGGGAAGGGAGGAGAAGAGTTTCCTGCAATGTCTTAAAGAGGTAAAGTTTCACTAGTCACTCCTGCATGCCCGCAGGGGCTCAGCACAGGGATTTCCAGTCCCGAAAAGCTAAAGCTCCACAGGGGGACACAAAGGAGATGCTTTCTGCTGTGGGAACCTCAGCACTGTGGAGCAGGTTGCCCAGAGAGGTTGTGCCATCCCCATCCTTGGAGATTTTCAAGAACAGACCGAGTAAAGCCCTGTGCAACCTGTTCTGGTTTCAGAGCTGACCCTGCTTTGGGTTGGACTAGAGACCTCCTGAGGTCCCTTCTGGCCTGGATGACCCTGTCATCCTCAAAGGGGAGAGGGGGAAGGAGCAGAAAGCCCTCTTATGCCGGGTGGGCAAACTGTGTTTGCAAGGGTTGGGGCTGTTGCAGAGTGGGAAACAGTTGTGCCAACACAGGCCACGTGCATTCTCCTGCAGCCAAAGGAGGAGGCAGGGGTGGTGGTTACCACAACCTGTGGTTTAAAACCAGTGAGCTCTCCTCACTGGACTGACTGTCTGTAGGGAATGAGCCACAGGTTTATGGGTCACCTCTGGAGCAAGGAAAGGTTTGCAGAAGCGGGGTTGTGTCTAAACACATACAGTGGAGAAGCTGGTGTAGTCATTTTAAAGAAAGGGGCAGGTGGCCCTGAGAGCACAGGAATACATGTGGATTTGAGAGGGACAGGGAGTCTCTGACTGAATGGAGAAACCAAAGTCGTTTATCCTCCACCTCAGCAAATACCAGCTTTCCTGACAGGGGAGCTGCAACCCTGGTAGCCAGCCCTCCATCACAGTTCTCCTTCAACTGCAGATTAGTATATGAACGTATCATTTTTAGCCCTTTCAGTAATTCCCCTTCCTGGCCTGGCTTTGGCGCGGACACAGCCCTCCTGCCCACAGCTGTGTGCGAGAGGCTGTTGCCAGCCCTTCGCGAAGATGCTTTTTTGGCGCATCCAGCCCTGGTGCATCTCGGCTGCTGGGGCTCGCTTGGGCTACAACAAAGCTGTCCCCAGCCAGGTGCTCCACCCCATGGGACTGACTGTTGGCAAGAGATTAGCCTACTGCTAAGCTGGATGTCATGAGCTAAGCAAGTCCTCTTTTAGCCTGTGTTGTCGGGGGACAGGATTCGGAGACAAGAGCACCTGAGTGCCAGTCACTCATGTGGCGCTGGAGTGGAGCACAGCCTCTGCAAGCGGTGCCTTGGCAGCTACACACACTTGTCTTGGCAAGGACCGATCATGTTGGAGTCGGCATCACACACTGCACTCTAGGGAAAATACCAGGGACTGCCGAGAGTGGCGACGGCCCAGATCTCTCCTGCAGTCTTCTCCACTGCTTTAGAGCGTTCTTCTAACCTTTGACCGTTTGCTCACAAGGTCTTGGCAGGCAGGGAGCAGAGAGCAGGAGCATCTCTGGGCTTGTGCCAGGTGTGGAGCAGATGTTCAGGGGACCTGTCTGATCTAGTTTGCATGTGACTGTGGCAGGCAGGTTTTGACCGCTCGGTTTGTTTCTTCCAGCCACCCTCAGTTCTCACTTCCTAGGCTGTGATTAAACTTGCGCGACATTTCCTTCCACTGAGCAGTCACGGGGGCTGGAGCTCCTCTCCTCCCTTCCATCCTCCCTGGTGGCTCAGAGGAGCCAGAGATGGCTGCCTGGACATGGGGTAGTCCATCACCTCTCCCATCACCCATGCTCATTCCTGCTCGGGTGGCAGGTTGAGAGCACACACACGGCTGTAGCACATGCGGATGCCCAGAGGAGAGGACAAGAACAGGACAGGCGCACGCGGAGCCTCTCTGCAAAGTTTCCCCGCCTCCAGCAGTGGGATTTAAGAGCTCTTGGTACCCTTTCTCATCCCTGAATTTCTCCAACCGCATCTGGCCAACCTATGCAAACTTTTGACATCCTGAATGGCCCGCGGTAAGATGCTCCGCAGCTCGGCTCTGCATGGTGTGCTCAGCCATCTCCTTTTGTTTGTGCCACACTTGCCAGCTGCTAGTTTCATGGGATGCCCCCCAGCTCTGTAACCAGTAAACAACTGTTCCCCTATTCACTGTCTCCATGCCACGGGCAGTATCGCGGATCTCGAGGAGAGCAGCACCTCGGCTATCTCTCTTCCAAGCTGAAGAGTATTGGAAGTTTTGTAACTTAAGTCACACATACAAGGGCCCTTCCTTCTTTATTTTTAAGCTTGGAGCAGACGCAGCAGCGCAGAGGAGCAGTGGGAAACGGGTGCTTCCATGTCAAGAGGATTGCTCAGGCCCGACCACACCTAGGGTGTTACCTGCTCGTACTGGCAAAGACCAGCAATGAGCACAGCTCTGGTTCATTTACTCACAATTTATCCTGTTGAACCTGCTCCTGCCTAGTTTAGTGCAGCGGCTCATCTGACCGAGCCGTAGCTTTTCTGGCATTTTTTTTTCTTTTTGATGGTGAAACTTTATCAACTTTTTTTTCCCAAGCAGTAGCAACTCACAGCAACAAACCTGTCAGTCCTAGGGATCGACAGTTAACCCTCCGAGCTTTCATGTCACATTTACTCTCCCGCCCTGCCCCTTCTATTGCAAAAAATGGGGGGGGAAAATCCAACCCAACATTTTCCCCATGTTATTTGCATCCAGCCTACTCTGGCCTCATTTGAGTGCCTGGCTGGAGTGGGCACACGTGTGGATGCTGGACTGGACCCTCCCTTCACCAGCTTGGGTTCTCCGCTATTGAAATCTGCAGGACCAGCTGGAGAACACTGACCTACACCATTTGGGAATCAGCCCTTTGACTTCAGTGGGGCAAACTGCCGTATCTATTGCTCAGATGTACTACTCTTCTCCAAATCCCGGAAGGGTTTGTATTCTCAGCTGTTGGAAAAACAGAGGTGAATCGGTGATGCACCTCCCTGCATGGTCAGGTACCAAGCCCATCTGGAGATCATCCAGAGATGCAGGTGCCTGGTGGTACAAGACTCCTTCCCCTGCCAGCCCGAGGGACCTGACTCTCTTCTCATGGGGATCTGAGCATGGATCAAGCCTGCTGAAGTCCATCTAATTCCGATCAGAGGATTTGCTTGGGTGCAGTCCGGGACACGCTGTCCATCACAGAAGTCCTGCCTGTGTCAATTATTAAGGGCCGGAGTCTCAGCCTGGGACAATTTGCAAAATTCTGTTGTGGTCAGTGCACATTGACTGAGGAGCCATCCCCTACCGCCTAACCTTACACCAGGTAAGCAACATCCACAGCTGCCCAGGCTACCGGGATACGTGTTATTCCTCTTCCTTCTTCAAGGAGTTTTGAAAGGCCCATATCTCAACCTAGAAGCAACGCCAAGAGCATCAGGTACTGAAAACAGGACAAACTGCCTTGCTGTGTGAAAGTCAGTGTTACAGATTAACCTGTGGGAATGGCCGGAGACAAGTCCATTCACTTCTTCCCCAGAGGAAAGCATGAATATCTTTCTAGGGAACAGAGAGGTTTTAATTAGTGCTCCCTTCTGTATAAAGCCTGGCTCTCTTACCCTGTCTCCTCAGATGAACACAGCTATAATTAAGAGGCAGCAGTGTCAGGAATGAGAGCAGGCTCCAGCCTGTGATTTATTAAGGGATGTCGTGGGTGCAATTACCTTTCTCTCTTCTCCTCTCCCCAGTGTTTTTATAAAGTGAATTTACTGATTGAAGGAGCGTCTCAGGCAAATGGACGCCTCTGTGTTTATCTAGTGCAAAGGCAGAGTCACTGCTCCTTCCTCCCTACAGTTACCACTAAAAGCCTCAAACCTGACTTGGAGGATTTCGTGTCCTCAAGTCGCGGTTCTGGCCTGAGCCCCAACCCTCTGTGACTGCCTGTGAGCAAGACCTGGACCAAGGGCAGCACCCGCCAGCGCCCTCCTTATTGCCAACCCTCTCCTGCCAGAAGTGGTAGGATGAGGAGTGACCCCAAAGGAGTCAGGTGAGGAGTGAGCGGCAGACTAGGACAAGCCACTTGTGTTGTCCACAGCAATGAGGTGGGTCAGGATTTGGGTTTTGCTTTGTATTTGCTGGTGCGGGAAACTGGGGGAGTCATGGCTTTGGGTGGCAGCTCTAGTTCTCCTGGCAGCTACACCTCTAACGCGTGAAGAGGTTAGAGGTTCCCGGATAGTTCCCACTTCTGGTCATCTTCGGGGAGAGGAAAGTTACGTGTAAACAGTCGGGAGGGGTGTGTGTGTGTGTGTGTGTGTGTGTGGCGTTACACTCGGACTCTGCCTGTTCACTTGCTCTTAGTCGCCGTCCCGCCAGC
>VZSZ01008127.1:144607-162769 GCA_013398815.1 Ibidorhyncha struthersii
CGAGAAGGCGAAGATGGGCGGGGGGGGCGAGAAGAAAAAGGAAGCAGGAAGAACAAAGCTCAAACAAGTTCAAGTTATGAAAACCTTTTGGGGGCCGGTACCCCAACTGGAAACCAAAAAAAGCAAAGTTGGCCCTTTCCAAGGTGGTGGTGAAAGACTGCAGCACACCAGATGTGGAGTGTTACTACTCCAGCAGCCATCGAAAGAGCTGCCTTCACGTCGGGCCAGGCTGGGTTGGAGGCCTGAGCTGAGGGCGCTCGTTTGCGCCGCACCGGCCCATCACGACAGCCAGGGCTGTTGCAAAACCCCATCCGCTGCCCCTTCCTGCCCTGGGTCTTGGTGCCCATTGCCCTGGCGGTGCTCAGCTCCTCCATCCCAGCTGAAACGCCTGAGAGAAGCTGCGTCAGCGTTTTGGAGAGTGGGAAAGGAGAGGTAAATAGGTGGACTAATGCCTCAGCGGGTGAAGACCCAACCGTGGTCTGGATGTGGGAATGTGGCGCCTGAGATGAGGATTTCTGGCACGTGAGGGGTGTTTGCCCATCTCCACAGGGTGAGGAGAACCTTAGTGGGAGATGCTGGTGAGCGGGGTTGATTTATGACCCTCCTCTGTAGGCAGCGACAGATGAAAGGGCACGGAGCACTCTGAGCAGGCCCTCGCTGCCACGCCAGCCGGGGCTGCACCTTGGCCCCTCATCTGACATGGCGCAGCCCAGCCTCTGCTGTCAGCCTTGTGCAGATGTGAGGGTCCCCCTGATTCAACCGTGCCTGCAGGAGCAGTCACTTCCAGGCTTCACATGCTGCTTCAGGTGAAATCAGGGCCAAAGTAGCTTCTCTGGCCACTTCAGTCACCGTTCTGGGGCAGCCCAGCAGGCAGAGCTTGTGGCTGCCCACCTTGGGCTTCCTCCTCCCACGGGTTGGGAAGCTTTTAGTCTTCTCCCTCAGCGGAACCTTGGTGGCAGTAACGCCCTTGGAAGCGTTTAGGGAATGGGAACAAGGGCTGGGCTCTCCTGGGGAATTGCAGTGCAGGTGGATGGGGAAGATCTCCAAACCGGTCCAGCGCTTGGCTACACACCCTTCCCTCCCTTCTTAATTGCGATTCCTCCTGATTTATCTGGATCACCAGGAAATAAATACACCAGGGCTTTTTTGGTTACCCCTCTGCCCCCGGCATCGTGCATTGCCAGCTTGCAGGCGGCACCATCCCCAGCCCAGGAGAAAGCAAGGCTCTCGCTGCCCTGGGAAAGGAACGGACGAGCTCTTGCCTTGTGCGCGGAGGTGGCCTCGTTCATGTGGGAGCAGCGCAATGACACCAGTGCGTGGGATTGGCTCTCTGTGGGATCCACTTCCGCTCCCTCTTGGCAGTGATTTGATGCAGGGGAACTAAATATTTTAGGGATGGGTAACAGCATGCTTTTTCCCTGAGCCTTGCCATTTCAAACCCACTGCAAGCAGAAAAAAATCACAGTTCACAGTCTCCCCGCTACATGATGGGGCACATGAAATCCCTAAAGGTTCCTCTCTGCTGCATGGTTGTGTGGGCAGGTGGAGATCCAGGAGCTGAATGGTGATCTCGGGCCTCCTGGGATCTTGTCTCCATTGTGAACTCTGCATCACTCAGTTGTTGTACAGTGCGTGGCAGCATTTTTTGATGGTGCAAGGACTCTTCTATAACACAGTTGGATGAGCAGGGAGGGTTTCTGGAGGTACCACCCTTCCCCTCCCTCCGAGTGGGAGGTTTGAATACCTCCTGGGCAGCAAGGTGGGTATTTTTCTGGGCACCCGCTGAACCTTGGCCAAGGCAGGGTGGTTCAGGAGGCTGTGCTGGCAGACTCATGCCGCTAGGTCTGCCCGGTGCTGCATGCGTGCTGCTGTTCCAGGTGGACAGTCTGCTGCTAATAAAGCTTTACCGCAGTGCAGGAAACTATCTCAGTCTGTGGACTTTCCTGGCACTTCTGCTTGGGGGAGAGTAGGGAAGGCTCGTAAGGCTTGAATATTTTCAGAGTCATTATTTTATTGCCAATCACATCAAACTCATAGGCTAAAGGCCGCGCGCTAACATCTGCCCTGGAGTTAAGAGCAGTACTGCTGACTGCAGTTACGTAAAGGAGAAGTGAGGCCAGACTTCAGCCCCGCACAAGGAGAAAACCACTGAGTCTTCATCAAAACTGCCAACCTGCCCTCACCTAGCACTTTGAGGGAGACCATGGCATGGGAGAGAGAAAGCAAGCAGAGACTGTGATGGAGACATGGCTCCAAAGCAGCACCGCAGGATCCAGCACTCTGGGAATGTAATACTCTGAGGCTCCCCTATGTACTCAGGCTTTGCACCTGGATTATTTTATATGGATGTTTCTCAAGCCCACGCAAGCCAATGTATATATTCTCCCTGTTTCACTCCTTTCTTTTTCTACCACAAGGACTGAAACCTCCTGAGTCATTTAGTGCATTAGAGTCTCTTCTGAATCTCTTTCACTTTCAGCCTGAATTATACCATGACCCTAAGAAAAAAGCACTCTGATTTCCAGCACATTCAAAGCCATCTCGTCAAGGGTGAGATGCTAACAAACATCTGGCAGGTTTGGCCCTGAGGCCATCGCCCAGCAGGGTGGTACAGCCCTGTTTCTCTGCCAGAGCGGAGCTAGCTGGCCTGGATTCCTCCTGCGCAACCCCTCCCTGGCTCTTCGTGCCCTTGGCTGAAGCCAGGCGGGCAGCCACAGGGGCACAGCCCCACAAGATGGTGCCTGCTGTTAACATTACCGCAGACAGTGTCTTCTCTGCAATGCACCTGCCTGCATGCAAGCGAGCTGCCATCCGGCTTGGCAAGCTGGTCCATACGGACCAGCTGCCTGCATCCATGGGAGTCAGGCATGTAGGAGCTATTTCACCAGGCTCGGGGCCGGGTTTTGTCACTCCGACTGATGGCGAGTTGTTTGCAGTCAACAAAGGTCGGCACCGAAGGAGAGAGTCTGTCTGCCTCCGTGATACGCAACCCGTGGCTCAGAAGACATCTCCTCCTCCTGCTGTGCAGTGGCCGGGCCGCTCGCCTCAGCCTTGGTGTCTTTGCCCACCCTTGCGTTGGGTGGTGCCCAGCAGGGGGGCAGAAAGCCAAGGACTGAAAGCTTGTCTTGGCAAACTGCTTTATTGTGCTGAGCAAACGGGTGTGCGTGCATGCGTGTGTGCACACAGCAGCCGCGCTCCACTGTCTTTCACAGCTGTTCCCTTCCCTGGGACTTCACCAACATCCACTTCAGTGGTGCCAGCACTCAACTTTTTCTCAGGTGCCTGAAAACACCCCCAGTCCCTCTAAGCTCTCTCGTCACGTGAGAAAGCCACCCTGCCCTGCAGAGTACAGCAGACGGATCCTGTACTTGGACCACCTGCGTGTGCCAAGGGCTGGGATACAGCTGAAAGAGCCCCAGGTCCTCCGCCAGCCTGGCTTCCCAACGCTTCAGCGGTGGAAACCAGCAGCAGGTATGACCCAGGCCCGACCACAGCGGGGATTGAGCTGTTAGTGTTACCCCAAACCACCAACTTCAGCCTTGGTTTTAACCAGGGCGAAGCAATGACCTTTGCCACTCACAGACACGTTTCCACAGTGGCTCCCAAGTCCCTCTTCACAGTCCTGTCTTAAAGGACTCCTTGGTTCAGTACCGCCGCCTGCCCTTTCTCTGTGCGGAGGACTCATTTTTCTCCCTGCTCAACTGAAAACTCGGTCACTCAACTACACGGAGCCAGGAATGTGCTCCTGCGTGCAGGTGAAACCCTGCGTGGGTCTTTCTTTAGCCAGCCAGGCTGCTGTGCGTCAGCTGGGGGCTGAGCCTGTTGCTCTCATTTCTTTAACTCAGAAAAAAGTCCGTTTTAGGGTCAGATCCCACCAAAGCAGTCCAGTGCTGGAGCTCTCAGATGAGCACCCTCGTGCTCGAGGGATCTGATCCCAGTTACAGCACTCGCTCCATGCAGCGTTCCAGAGCAGCCCAGCAGCGCAAGCGTTACTCCCCGTTGCCCTAATTACAGCAGGGCGATCACCATATATTGCTACTGTGTTGTCTCACAATTATTTCCAGTATTTAAAAATAACGTCAGTCAGATTATTTGTCCCTGAGCCTTGTCCTCGATGGAGTTTGCACTGGCATTTTCCAGGGAAATAAGTGAAAGGGGCCGGGAGAGCTGCGCTCCAGCTCGTTAATGGAGATGAAAGCTCCCGAGGAGCCAGAGCTGTCATGCAAGGGATCGGGGCAGCTCCGAGAGAGCCTCCCCTCAGCTTAGAAATCGGGTGATGTATCCTGCCAAGGTCACGGGAAGGGAGAGCTCACCCACCGAGAGTAGCAGCTCCCCAAGGCGCCTGGTGGGGAACAGCACAAATTCTCCCTGCACGCGTCCCGAATGGAGGAAACCCCGAGGTTTGCAGACAAACAGCTGCTCAAAACTACTGTCTCCAGACTTCGGTAGGAATAACAACAACAAAAAAAGCCCAGTTTTGTGCCAGACGGACATTTTGCTGCCAAGAAAGTGCCACCTACTGGATCTGGCCCGGCAGGGAAATGCAAGAACGGGAAACAAACCCCAAAAACATAACGCTGGAAAAATTACTTTTTTTCACCCTTTAAAACAAACAAACAAACAAACATAAAACTATGCACTGATAGTTATCCCAGCCACAGCCCCCTCTCCAGTCACGCTCCCTCCGCAGCTGAATCAACCACACTTTTGAAGCAGACAGACGCTCGGGGGGAGGATGTGAAGTTTTAGGGTTTGCAAGGAGGGACTTACCGGTGCTGAGAAGCCGCTCTTGTCTCCCGCAGTTCCCTGGGCTCCCGTGCGTCCTCTCCCAGTTAGCCGTGCTCTCCTTAGTTAGATCCTGCTGCCATTCTCCGGCAGCCAAGCTCCCTCTGCCTCCCCGTGCAGCACTGTGCCTGCGAGCCCGGTGCCCCGCACCGAGGGGTGGATGGATGGGGGACACAGCGAGGCAGAGCCCACCCGGTGCCCCAGCCTGGGGGTCCCTTTGCCACTGGCTTCCCTCTGCCCTTTCGTCCCGGTGCCGCTCGCCCCGGTTGTCTGAGAGCAGGTGACAGAGGTTTCTTGGCAGAGGAGAGAGGAGGGGAGGGATGTGGAGGCAGCGAGAGGTGGAGCTGGGACCCGGAGCAACAGGTTACTGTATAACTAGGAGCCGGTGGCCCCGGCAAGCCGGCTGCATCCCCGCAAGGCACCGGGGGCAACGGGGGCCTTCGCCCGCTCCCGGTGTGAGGGGACCGAAAGCTGGGAGGGACGTGTTAAACTTCAGGTTTCTTTCGCCTGAAAACGTTTTGTACCCAAGGGGGAGGTTGAAGGCGGCGAGGGGTGGCAAAGGAGGGCTTGGAGCTGGGTTTTTCATCGCTGGCGAGGGAGGAGACGCGCTGCCCGTCTGCCTCGTGGGGGAACAAGACACCTTTTGTGCAGCCTGGTGCTCTCCTCCGCAGCTCTGCGCTGGCTGGCGGGTTGTTTTCCTCCAGCTTCTCTCCCGCCTGCTCTCTCTGCCCTGGCAATGCAGCAGGGAGAGGTGCTGTGAGGTGGAGGGAGAGAGCAAAACATCCTCTCTCTCCAGGTCCCCAAAGCAGTCGGGGGTGAGAAGCAGAACCCTCTTTGGGGTAACCCACACCGTGGCACTGTGCTGCTCAGGGTTCCATGGCCATAAAGCCCCTCGTCTTGCCCCAGCTCTGCTGTGAGCTGGCGGGAGGTAGAGCCACACGTTTCGGCCCCGCACTTCAGCCCCGAGCACCAGGCAAAGGTACAACGTAGCTTGGGCAGAGCTGTGCCGGGGCTGCGGCTGGGAGAGGGGAGTGATTGCTAAACCCATTTTTTGGGGGGGGGACCCAGGTGAAGCAATGGTGGTGGCACAGAAGGGGACTAAAGGGCTCACTGGCTTTGGGCAGCAGGCAAAGGGTTTGGCATCAGCACGGTGCAGCCTGAGCAGAGCTTGCTTCTCGGCAGGAGATGCTCCTTGTCGGCTCTGCTGGAGCGACCACCGTACGCAGGACCCCGTCGTTACTCACACACGTGTGCCCGTGTGTTCTGGCAGCCAGAAACTGCACAGGACCCTTTTGGCCGTGGCAGGGAGTGTTCCCATGCTACTGCAGTACTGTGTCAGCCCTCCCCTGCGGATGTCCAAGCTCTATTATCAGTGTTGTCCGGAGCAAAACCACTATCCCCTTTTCACTAGGGCCCCAGAGAAAGCAGGAGCCGCTTCTTGCTGGAGTAGCAGAGGTAGGGCTTGAGCTTCAGCCTCTGCGTTGTGGTGAGCGTCGTTCCTGTGCTCTCTGGGAAGGGTTTCTTTAGAAATCTCGGTCTCCTCACATGCTCTCTTGTTGCTCCTCTCTTGCTCTTCAAAAGCCAGAGGGAAATTTTAAAAGATGGCAAAGCCGCTCCTGAGTTTCTCTTGCTGCACTGCGGTGAGGCTGTTTGAGTTGTGCTTGGGGTCTGCCATGCTGCCAGCTCAGCCCTGTGTGTTTGGGGGCATAGAGGGACCCTGAGCTCTGGGAAACGGTCTCCTCTGTGGGCAGACTTGCTACTTTCAAAGAACACCTAGTTTTATTTGTCTCAAGATTTAACATTTTTTTAAAACGATGGGGTCAGCTCATGAGCTGATCATTAAGCTGGAAAATATCAGCTGAATGTGTGGGTCTTACAGACATGTCTGCGGCAGCGTGGGATCCAGCTGGTTAGCCAGTCCTTTCCAAAAACCGGGGCTTTTGAGAGCCGTTTTATTCAAGTGCATGTGCATCACCGGCCTCCCCACCGTGTGTTGAACCCATAGCGCGTACACGCTAGAGAGACCCCCCGTCACCAGCCCCATCGCAGGAATCGCTGCAGCTCCAATAGACACCAGGGAAAGAAATAGGAAAACGCTTCCACCACAGCGCACAGGTCTGGAGGAAGCCCGGTTTCCTTAACTCGGCGCTTGTTGAGTTCACTGCCACCGTGGTTTTCCTCGGTGCCTGCCGCGCTGTGGGGGCTAGGGCTCAGCGTGCTGCCTGGCCCGCGTCCAGACACCGGGCAAGGGAACCGCCTCGGGTGAGTTATTGCTGCAGGAATGCCGCCGGGTGAGCTGGATGGGCAGGGGGAGAGCCAGTCACCCACATGACAGTCACCATTTCAGCAGCTCAGCTTTGACAGGAGAATGACCTCTTCCACCGCGGGGGAATGTGAGCCGATACTCGGTGTGAGGCACCTGCCTGGCGCCCCGTCATCCTCCTCGCCGCAATGTTGGTGAGGTCCCAGGGAATCTCGGTGCAGGATGCACTGTGAAAACACGGCCAGCCCTGGGAGAAGCAGCATTTAGAGAATGCCACACTGCACCACTGGGCAGGGGAAGGGATAGCAGTTCAACCGGAGGGAAATGCGGTGGGAACATCAGCTGTGCCAGAGCCCGGCGAGCCTTGCCAGCTGAAGGGGTTTGTGCAGGACATCCCTACCCCCTGAAACACGGCGTCTGCCACTGAGGCTGGGTTGGCTTTCCTGGGATGCAAACTGGGATTTGGAAGGATTCTGTTGGAGAAGCTATTTAAGGTTTAAGGCAGAGGCTGCTTTGCTGTCGGCTGCATGTTCATGATGGAGATAGGCACAGCGGGGTACCCTGAGGTGCTGCGCCCTGTAGGAAATCTCTAACTGCTGAGCAGAGGAGGGAACTTTTCCTCTGGGCAGGGAAGAAAACCACAACTGAGCTTATTACATCGTCTCTGCAACAGCTGATGCTGGTCAAAGTGGGGTAGAGGCAATCAGCCAGAGGGGAATTACCCTGCTGCGCGCGGTGGTTCCTGTACGCCCGCTCTTCCAACTTGGCTCCCAGGTGTGGAACCACACGGGCTCCTGTCCTCAGCCTTCCTCCTTCGGCCACGGCTCGAAGGCCCTCAGTGCTGTGACAGAGACGGCGGTCACTGGGGGCCTGTAGCACTTCAGCTGGGTTTTGGACCGTACGCACTTTCTGCCTGCTGAGGGACGTAAAAAAGCAATGGACCAACAAAGCCCTGTCTCTCAGTGTATCTGCAAGTTTGAAATCCCAGGAGGCTAACTTGCCTCTTGCGATCAGCCTTTTAAATCAGGTTGGCGGCAGACACCCCTATGATGGCTGGAGAACAAAGACTTCTTCCTTGCAGAGTAAACAACACCCAAACCGAGCTCCTCAAAATATGTGTTCCTCTAAATTTTTAATGCCGTTTTCATCCAACTCGCTCGTCCTGTTTCAGAAGGGCTGGGCCTCGTAATTAAAAGCTCCAGCAGTCTTATGTCTGGCAAACGTCATCAATGGCTTCACTATGCCGTGCCCTGGCTTCTCCAAACAGTGGGAACAGTTTGGAAAGGAGGTCCTGATCAGAGGAGGTCAAGGCCCAATTCATTTGGATCTTTGTACTAGCTTAGCATGGAGAGAAGCTGTCAGGAAAGCAGGGTCACCATCGTAAGTGACAATTCCCATCCAAACCCTGGAAATACCCGAGACGAAGGAGTTGTCTGAAGCTTACAGACTTCTTTGTTCTCCTACGTTCGTCCCAGAGTGGGGGGGGGCTGTCAGCAGCAGAACCACACCAGTATCTGATCATCTACTCAGAAAAAGTTCACATACAATTTTTTCTTAAACTGGAAAACTGAAACAGAACTGTGCTGCAGATCCAGGTTGGTGCCAGCTGGTCCCCAGCAGGGACTGACAGCCGCCCAGGATTCTGTGACCAGTCTGCTGGCCATCAGGCAGTGCTCTGAAACGAGCTCAAAAATTTATATTCATTATCTTCTGTGTATATGTACCCCATTGCTGACTACTAGCAGGCACTGTCACTCTCTGCTGATTCTTGTTTTTCATCTAGGTGATGGTTAGGAGCAAAGGATTCATCATGTTTTATAATATATAAAAAGTAAATATATATATAAACAAACTACACTTTTATAAATATATATGTAAAACCCATACTTTTATATATATTTAAAAATATAAACGCGCTGTTTTAGAAGCTTGAGGAGGAGGTTCTTCTACTCCACGTGGCCCAGCAGACTGTCCCAAACTTGTACTGCGCTGTGGGGACAGGCAGAAACATGGCAGCCGCCACCTAATTACCACCTTCATCAGAACCATTTTGGAGGGCTATTTTCTGCGTGGCTCAGGTCGGGGATCCAGTTGTATGGCACAGCATCACAAACAGTCGTAGGGCCGTAGCTGAGGGGTTGGTGATCTGTGGTGGGGTCAAACACCTCGGGGTCGGAACACCTTCCGCTGCCTTTACTAGTGTCTCCTGAAGCTACACCCGGGTCTCTGCCGCCTCCAGTTGTGCTAATATTTTGTATTTATTTTGTCTGTAGTGAGCACCACGAGAAGGACAGAAGGTAAAGTGCAGAAGCTGCAACTTGAAGTTAATGCATGTGACCCCGTCTGCTGTTCAGGTAAAAAAAAAAATCCGCTTTCAATATTTCCTTTAAAACCTGTCAGATGTTCTATTGCCAGACCTTTGTATAAGGCAGGTGTAAATACCAGGAAAAAAAATGTGGTTTTATTTGTATGTGTACAGAAAGGTATCTTGCTCGATATGCGTTCATCATTACCAGGGTAGATAGAGCTCGGTATTGTTTGTCACTCCTTGTCACAAGTATGTGATGAGCACGTTCCATTATGCCAAGCAAATCTGGAAGGACAAATGGGCGGGTGTTTGATTCACGCAGATTAAGCACAGGAACATTTGGTCATTCAATTTCCTGGCTGCTCCGTAGCGCCCAGTTGTGCTGCTTTCGCGGGCGCAGCCTCACGCCTGCTGATCCACACAGGGCAGGTTGTGCCGCTGACTTCACAGGATCCGGCCCCAGGGGACTGGTGCCAATGTCTGTGTTTTGATCCCCACTGCCGGCGCAGTGTAACGTGGACAGAAGCTGATGTCACCTTGGAAGGGGCTCCCCCGGGAATGACCGAGGGATGGAACTGGGCCCTTCCACGGGAACTTCTGCATCTTTTGTTCCCTCTGCCACCACTGGAAAGAAAACAGGAGTGGGGCCGAGGCGATACAAGGCCCGCACCACTCTGTTTTCAGCCTCTGGGTAGTGCAAATGAGCGCAGACCTCAGGTGCTGTTTCCCTGTGCAGGAGCACAGCCCATCTACAGCAGCAGCAGCAGGATCAGGAGAGTCTTTTGCACACATCCAGTCTCGCCCAAGCCTTCCTTTGTAGGCTCAGCTGTAGCCTAGGAGCTGAATAAGATGCTCTGCACTTCAAACGCTTCTTAGATCTAAAACATTATTTATTTGAATAAATAAATACAAAAATAGGAAATTCTGAATATAAACCTGCTTGTACAAAACCCCCACAAACTCCCCAAGCTTTACATTAATACAAATGTATTTTTGATACGGTAAAAGAATCTGAAATTGCACACAGTTCTTCATTTAAAAGACAGGCTCAAATGTAGTCATTTTTTGCAGAATCATAGAAATAAATACATTTAACACCAAACAGAAATGCACCTGTTGGACTCTTAAATAGGACAGAAGGGTGAGTGAATGCTGAACATTTATGCTCATCTTAAGGCCGTCCTGTTCAAACAAACACGCTCTCACTACAGCCTTTGGCTTCTGCACCAGTAAGAATCAGCTGCCCAAACCCTGTAGCTTGGCTCTCCAGGTATGCGCAAAACTCAATTCAGCTCTCTCCCACTGGGATAAATCAGGTACTGCCCTACTAAAGTCAGAGAAATTACCACTGGGGGCTGAAAACACAAATGAGAGCAGAAGAGAAACTGTGCCCTCAAACAGGAACGTGGCTGCGGTAAGGCAGAAATGAGTCCGCACTACGTTGGCCTCATTCATTTCTGTGTCACTTTGGTTGTACGTTGCTGCTGTGCCATGAAAACTCACATCATCTCAACGGCGTGTAGCTAGATGATGCACTGGCTACTATTCTGCTTTGGGAATGCAGCTTTAGAATCGATCCCTGATGAATACCAGAGCATTAAGCGTTTTTGCTGAATCATCTCTTGCCTTTGCCCATAAATAAGCTGACTGATGAGATAGTGGAACACAGCTGCTACACAGGATATCGTACCTCCCAGTCAGGGAGACCTCTGCCCCTCAAAAATTTGTACTTTAAACAAAGGAAAGTTTTACAGTATTTTTATATGCAAACAAATTAAATATTTGAAATATAAAACCACTCTTTTATAGAAGAGATGTGTTGAAAACGTGTCGGCAACTGCTAGGGTTTAGCTGACAAAAGCAGCAATGGCTACGACCTTTAATACTGACTCAAGCCCGTATGTAAAGAGAAGAACAGCATTTATAATGACGTCTGCTTTCAGCACGTAAGTTTGCCACACCAGGAAATACACAGACAGAATCACACTTCCGACTGTGATCACAAGGCTGAGCCCTAATGGAGCCTCTTCTTCTGTCAGGTTACCCTTTGAACCTCGAAGGAAACAAAAAGCTGATATGAGTCTTTGATTTCTTCTGACAATATCACAAGCCAGAAGTCTAGAGTATTCCTGTTCAAAAAAGGCTCTAGTTCTTATAGCTCAGAGTACGCCAAAATACTGCCCCGAATCAAGGCTGTCAGTAAATCTAAGAAAAAAAAACCAACACCAACAGAAAATCGATTTCTTGCTGACCAAAGCAAATCTAAAGTGCAATCGGTTGATACTCAAAGTCACGCCGCCTACCTTTTCTTACCACAATTAAGCAGTTCCGAAGCTGCAACTCAAGCTTTTTAAAGTCAAACATCAAACTTTCCCCCAGCCCCTCACTTACCGTGACAACTCGGTGCCTGCGATGCACATCTAAGAGCATCTAATCCTCATTTTAAAATCTTATGCAAATCTTCTGTATTCCCTGCTAATCTATTCCTATTTCAAATTACTATCATCGTGGAGAAGCTGCACTTATCTTTTCTTTGCATCTTATTTCCAAGCTAGTGTCAGCAGATTTTGCTGTTTAACTACCTTCGACTTGAAACTCGCTTCTTTATTCATCCACCAGGCTCCAAGCAAACATATGCAGAGAGCTTTAAGGCAGCAGCTTAAATTCACCCCTGCAGCAAGTCAGCTGAATTCAACAGAGACCCACCTTGCATAAATGTCTTAACAATATCAAGCACAAATTTCAATAGTAACTTGTTTTTCTAAAAAAGAACTTTTTGAAGTTTTAGCAAGCTCTTGACAGGGGTCAGGAGGCCCTTTACACTGTTCTCTCTTGGGAAACGAAGAGGTAGGAACTAGCATGTGCCTTCAGAAGGGATGAAAGGGAAAGGTGTAGTCGCGGTGGCAGCCGTACGCTGCTCAGGGACGTCCTTAGCATTACCTGTTTCACAAGGCTCCGACCATTTGGTTACTTGCGTACGTTGCTGGAGCAGTTGAAAGGAGCTGGATCGCCTCAGTGAATGCAAATCTGTGTTTCAACATGTTCGTTCTCACAAGTCAAGCTCACTTGTAAATGGCGTTCCAGCTGTCCCAGTTATATTGCTTTCTGACAACCCAGCTATTGTTTTTTAATGGCATTATAGATTATATTTCCTATGAGAGCAAATTCTATTTGACCCTCTGGTCAAATCTGTTGATCAGTCAGATAAAGTTTAATGACATAAATGAACAAGTCTCCAAATATCTGCTCCTTTGCTAAACTGGCATGTTTTGACACACGTTCCGTTTCAAAATGATTAAAGTTTAAAGATTATATTCCACTGAAAAGGCACGCTGATAACATGACATACCCAAGTATAATCGCAGCACTTCAAGAATGGCCATAATGAAAAGCAAGGCAAGATCAGGAGCCAAAAAATCGTCTGGATAACTGAAAACTTCACCTGTGGAATAACACAGTGTAAATAAGCCGGGAAAATATAGCAGGCATACCGACAAACCACAACCATGGCATGAGCACACAGCCTACTCCTGTGTTAGAATGTGTGCAACTTACCTTTATAAACAATCATTGCAAGAGTTGCCAAGAAGTAAAAGATGTAATAAATCCCATTTACATAAAACAGAATCTGTAAAGGAACAGATGACAGCTGATAACGGTTGTTAAGGATTTCTCATAGCAGTGAGGTGGGATCCATTTCATGAAATTGTCACTTACCACTAACTTCAAAATACACTGCTGTGCCTTTTTATACTGAATGGTTCGACTATGACTGGCCTGCTGGGTAGGGTGCAGAAAGTAACTCGAGAATGCAAATACCAAGAGTTAGGATAAAAGTTTGCTGTTTCAGGCTTGGCTTTAGTTCCTTTTTAAAAAAAAAAAAAATTATTTGGTGTGTAGTGGGGTATTTGTTAGCCAAAGGAAATGGGGAGGGCGTGTGTGCATGTGTACATTTCCCCAAACGACTTCTATACCTGTTAGTCAGCCTTAAGCAAGTTGACAGAGGGATAGCAGACTCCGATACCTCAAATTCCTGTCAGTTTTTGAGAATCACTGGCTCCGTGAAGCAGACAGGCCCCATTACTGCCCACACGATGGAAAGTCTGAACGCTGTGCTCTTTGCAGTGTACCCAAGGAAGGCCACAAGCTCAACTTTGAGATGTAAATTTGTAAGAAACAGGCTTCCTTAGTTCACTGCTCACTAAACTGGTGTATACTATAACATTTAGCTCCGGTTATTTGTCTATGTGGATCCACTGCCAAGGTATCTGGGAGCTCCACAATCCTTAATACAGCCTCAAAATGCCCTTGAAGGACAGGGAACACGGCACACACTGTCGTACAAATAGGGAGTGATTACTTGCAGGCTCAGAACAGATTCGTCCCAGCTGCAGCCATCCCGATGACAGCCGTCCTAAAGTCACACACCCACTCGGAATCAGCTTCCTGTGCTCCCCTGGGAGTCAGCGGAGATAGGATCCTTCCCAGCCAAGCAACTCCCGAGCAGGGGGGGATGAACTGCCGGTGTTAAACTGCACCAGCTCCCCATCTGACTGCGAGAGGAACTGAACTGCCTGGTTCATAGGAGGCACCTTACAGCTGGATGTCTTCAAGAGCCCACCCACCACCCCCGATAGGCACAATTCCTATATAGAGGGCACGTACATACTGAAGAAAACTTTCTCTTGAGGCACAGCAGCATGTTATTAATGCAATATAGCAGACAGACATGTGTAGGACATCCTGGGGCTCACCACCACATGGAGAAGTTGGAATGTGGCTCCAAGAATCCAGAAAGTTTGGCCATTCATACGTATTTTTGATAACCAACTGATACCAAATGCCCTTCTTAGCCTTAAATAATAAAATGTAATTTATATAAAGAAGTTATCACTATGGATTTCATTATTTCCGCATCTTTCTGTCTATACTCAAAATATTTTTTATCCTCGCCTCCTGTAGCCCTTCTCAAATCCTGAATACCTCCAAGCAGGGACTTCATTCCAGGCATCTTTTACAGGAACTGCCCATCCAACTTGCTGAACGGAGCACGCACCCACACGCAGTGGATGTATTCCAGTTCCCAGAGCAGCTCATTTTATTAAAACAGAACCAGGTTTTTGTGTTTTTCCAGTTGAAGGAAGGTGGAGCAAAAAATTACTAGATAGGTTCTAAGCATGGAAATCTCTGAAGCCAAGGGTGTCTCCTCGTAGGAGGTTACTTAGATCTTGGCAGGAGTAAGGGCAGGGTGAATTAGCATGAGAGAAGAGGAAGTACTAAAAGCTGCTTTTACTGCCTCTCGTCGGCTGCATCAGCTATCTGTGAGGTGTGCTGCATGGGGCTTGTGCCCATCAGGCCACAAACCCAATTTTTAGCCTTGCTTCCTAAGGAAATGAGAGTTATGTGACCATAAAACGCGGCTGCCGGCCCTCGGTCAGGACTGCAGGGTGGGTTAGAGAGGTTTGGGCATGAGTGGGAACTGATCAGGGCAACGTCTCAGCAAAACCCCAGCTAATGCTGCAAAAAACATCTTCCCTTGGAAGAAATGTTTTACCAGTTTTGCCTCTTATGGATGGTGCTGATGATGGAAAACTCAAAGAATAACACAAAAATAGCATTGTGCAGATTTATTAGGCGGGAAGATGTGAATGCATTTCAGGCAGTCTTCCTGAAGATTCCTGCGTGTCAAGGATGAAAGCTACAAAAAGGATACAACTGAAGAAGTTCTTCCTTTCGTTGAGAAGGAAAAGATAAAGAGAAGAAAATTAGTCTAAATATTTACCGAAAGTGCTGCAGAAACATTCAAACAACCAATGTTAGTAGAGAGATCAATCATGCTTGTAGAAATTTTTTTCTCAGTTCACTGGAAGACTTACTATTTTCTCAGATTATGCAGTTCAGGTTCCAAAAATAACTTTTTCAAATACACGAATTCTAAAGTAATTTGGGGGAAATCCCTGTTGTGAAAAGTTACTTTTACTGAGGAATCCATCTCTTTCAAACCATAAAGAAGTACACAGGCATTACCTAGAACTTGTTCATCCTGTCCTTTCACAGCAGATGACATTCATCCCTCTAACTATGCAGGAAAAGGGAAACATGCAAGGGAACCAGAATGTACCATTTGTTTTTAAGTTGTGAGAAAGTGTCCGTGTAGAACACAGGGCTCTCCAGTTCCTATGAATAACATCCTTCCAAACCGGTTCCCTTCAAAAGCAAAGGCATTCCACTAAAACCTTAGTATGTTCTGATCACCCACAGAAATCATACAGAATATTTTCTACAAGCTAACCAATACATTTTACTTTCTTCTTTTCTGCAAAAACGCAGATAAAATTCCCTTGCAACGCGATGGCACTGACCTATTAAAGTACCTCTTAAGTAGCTCATTAATATTCTTAGCCTCTTTCAGACACATGAGGAATCGAAAAGTTACGATCTCTGTTTCACAGAGAGCAGAACTGTCTGTGAAAGGCCATTTCATCCATCTTCTCAGAGACATCTCATTATCATTGAATCAGTGGGACATACTCACGTCACCATCTTCATCCCTGGGCTTCTTGAGGTTAATGTCCTCATCACCTAATAGTTTTATGCAGTTGGGCCCAAATTAATCCCCACTAACTTTAGGCACCTAATTAAGGTATCCAATTTGGGAACGCAGTGGAAATAGGCAAGCAATTTTAGAAGGTGATTCATTCTGTCTGTGATGCGAAATGCCTCCTGGACGTGCTTCATCTCCTCACCACTTTCTGTAAAGGGACTACAGGCTCCTAACAGACTCATCCCTTCACTTCGCCAAAGTGCGTTTTAATGAATGCTTTATTTCTTTTTGCAGAATAGGAATTAAAGGTTTCATTACACATCTTGTTCTGGAGGGACTAATGGTTAAAGATGTGTTTGTATTTATACCCCGGTACAAACCCTCATGCAAAAGTTTAGCGCCTTGTGTCAAGATGATGTACTTCCTTTCTTGCACAGCAATAAGGCGATGTCTCCAAGTTATTTTAGACCGTGAAGTAGGATGTTAATTTGAAATACCACAACTGCATGTGCAGACGTGTTATTATTCCACAAGAAGTGTCTGGATGCGAACTTTTTCTGTATAACCAAACACCAGTGTAGCCTCATGCGTGCTGGGCAGCTACGCTGCTGTGATGCCAGTGGTATAATTAGAGTAGAATGATTTTACCATACAGACAACCCCTAGTGAATTCCCCAATGGCAGTTCTCCAACTTCATTTCTATTTTAAATCATTTTCCACAAGAGGGCACTGACCACATTCCTGCGTCTGTTCCGAGGACGGGTTTGATAGCCGCTATTATTTAGAATATGCTGCCTCCCCCTGAGCAACAGGGGACATTTCACACGGGTTAAACATTTAAACCCCACAACATGCCTGTGAAAGGGATACTGCAGTTAAGTAGTAATTCCTATGCCAGATGAATATATAATTTCAGGTATAACAGCAGGCTGCTAATCCCAGCACCCTGAGATCGTCTCACTGCTCAAATTAATGAAGTCTGCATTGCTGCTGGGGGATTTTTAAATTGAGATGTGAGCATTCTGGCACAGCGGAAAAATAAAAAAGCACAGTAGCAATTTTAAAGCATTTATATGAAGCACACAAGCTTGAAGCAGCAAGAACAGCATTCTGCTAAGGGGAGCATTCGCCTTAGTGAGACCTGGCGCGCAGGCTGGCACCCGGTTTCTGCCTACCAGAAAGCTTGTGTGGTCCGGAAGAAAACAAAGTGTAACGCCACTTGTTTCCAGTTGTGTAAAATCCGTAATGTAGGACGGTAACTCCCAGGCAACGAGGTATTTGCGCTTGGGACAAATACGGATTGTGCGCCTGAGTCTTTCCAAGCTGCTCGTGTATCCGAACTGATCCTTGGGAGCACAGCAGCCACCCACCGTGCGGACTGGACGTAGGAATGTCCCCACGCCAGTCCTGCTGTCACCAAACCCTGCTGGCTCTCCTGGATGGTTTTGTAGGTAACAGCTACAGACCACACTCCAGTTAAGTGTTTTATATGGCAAAAGCTTGACTACTTATCCAGACTGCTGTTGATTTTAGAAATGATTGAGAGTGCCACTGTGCACACTCACAAGGTAGAACGTGGCCCATTTTCTTAAAAAATGGTTTAATTTTTTTTTAATGTCAAGACTGCATTAAGAGCATGCAGCAGCTATCGTTAACGTTACCCAGTGCACCTCATTACACAAACTTGTTTTTAGGACTTTGTCAAACACCAATTGTTCGAGCCAAAGTTTTCAAAACCCCCTTTGTCTACCTAGGCTGAGTTTATATTTTGGGGGGAAACCTTTGACCTCTTTGAAAGAGATGGAAATTAATCACTTTGACCCTGCTAATGAGCTGGAAGAACGGTTTTTTTTTGGTGGTGGTGGTTTTTTGTTTTTACCTGAATCTCAGTGGCTCGTAATTTGAAGGAAAGACTTGAATTTCAGGGCGCGCTGCCCGGCCCCAGGAAGGCGATTTCCCTGCGGATCCCTCGGCCCGCACAAGCGCCAAGCCCCTGCTCACGCTGACACGGGGCTCGCAGCTGCCGCGATTTACCTCAGCGTGTCGGGGCTGTCGCGATATGCCTATCGGGCTGGGGTCGGCGCCGAGGCCTAACTCGACCTCGGTCCCCGCCTCGCCCTCCCCGTGTCGTGTTCCCCCCGCCCCGGCCTGAGGAAACCTGGAACGCGGTAGGAAACAGCCATCGCCGCTCACCCTCCGCCTCGCCGGGACGCGGCGGGGAAAAGGGCTGTCGGTATCGATGGCAACGCGCCTCTCACCTC
>VZSZ01008127.1:163779-196690 GCA_013398815.1 Ibidorhyncha struthersii
CCCGCGGCTCCCGCCGCGCCGCGGAGGCCGTTCTCGGCCCCTCGCCCCCGCGGCCGGCCCTGGCCCTCGGGCTGGTAGCCGGCAGCCCCGGGCCTTGGCCCCCGGCCCCTCTCCCTGCAGCGCGGCCGCCCGCCCGGCCTACAAACGCAGCCCGTTACCTCGGGGTGCTGTGGAGAAAGCGCGGGCCCGGGCTGAGGCTTGAGGCGCTCCCCGCACGCTTGGAAAATCACACTTTACACGGCATAACGCAAAGTAAAAATGGGCGAGGGCTGCCTTTGCGCATCTAAAATTACTTTGGCCTTGTGTCCCGTTAACAAAGTGCCCTGAAACGTGCAGAATTTTGCAGGCAAGCTCCGATACGCGGGAAATCTCAGAGCTCTCCGTACCTACGTCGGTACCTGTGTGAGCGTCAGTGTTGTTTTTTTCACACTTACTGACAAACCTGTGATGTTAGCGAGGCGGCAAAATGGGTGATACAGCGTAGAAATACTTGGCTGTAAGTTTGGGCAGTTTTTTTGGTACCGTAGGAATTAATATATGGGAGAGGGAGAGTCGGTTATTTGCTTGATCTTGATGTTTGTTAGTCACCCCTCTTTTAATAAAAAGCATCACAGTTTGAGGGGGTTTTAGTATAGATGCAATATTAATTTTTCATCACTAATTTAATGATGAACAGTGTTCATCACATGCTGATCGCTACTGTGATGGTCTCAAGGAAGTTAAAGCACATTCAACCCAAAGCTTAACAAAAATCAGAATGACTGTGTTTGTAACAACTTAAAGGTGTCATGAAAAGAAAATTAATTTTTAATAGGAAGGAAGAAGGGAATGCAATTATGTTTTTTGATGTTTAGCTGTTTATCAGGCTCTCTGGATGCAGCAGAATATTACCTTCGTGTCTGTTTTCCATTTCAGAAGTCACCACAGTCACAGTAGCCAACGTTGGTGCCTCCGCAGACAATGTTTTCACGACATCTGTGGCAAATGCAGCTTCAATTTCAGGACATGTGTTGGTAAGCCTCTCCTTTCATTTGAGGGCCTTAGCAAAGTCCCACGTACTTTCTTAGTGTGAACGAAGAGCTTGGCTCGTGTTCGAGCTCTAGTAAGGTCAAAGTTATGTTTTCATTGTGGTATACAGGCCTTAAGCCACAAAACTGTTAGCTGGGGGATATACTTTTTTCTTGGAGAGGTTTTTTTACCTTTCCACCCCCATATACTCATTCTGTAATGGAATCGATGACACGGAACCTTTGAATTTGGTTGGCTGAAACCTCAAAAACTAACCTAATAACTGCCATACTGATTGGTGTTTTAGGGTACCTCTGAGAAGACTTGGGGGAACACTAAACTACATTGGTATTTTAACTCTATCAATTTCAACTCTTTATTTCTTCTGTAGTCTGGGAGAACAGCTCTCCAAATTGGGGACAGCTTGAATACTGAAAAAGCCACTCTCATAGTGGTTCACACAGACGGCAGCATTGTAGAAACCACAGGGTTGAAGGGGCCATCAGCACCTCTCACACCAGGTATAAAGCAATCTGTTTTTGAAGTGTCATTCTCCCCGAGGGGTTGCTTTTTCTCCATTTTAATTGCGTTGCTAGGATTAAAAAACATGTGCATAATATTATGCAGTGGTCTTATAGCGATCGTTTGTCCCCTCTTCATGTGGTACTTCATGTATTTCTTACGAGTAGAAGAATACTTACTTTTTGGTATTTTTTTTCCTGTCAGAAATATATTTCATTTTCTTATTCTTTGCCCTAAACCTTGCAAATGAGCTTGCTGAAAAATCTTGCCCTGCTGCTAGGCTGTCGCGCCCATCCCACCCCCAAACGCAGGTGGATCATTTTAACATCGATAATAACATGAGTCTCCTAGGTCTGCACGTGGGTTCATTTTAAAGGGTCCTCGAATATGCTTTTATCTCCATTCCGGGCCCCTTGCTGATACTTAAATGTTGCAATAGCTGGTGTCTTTATTGCTGCATTTTTGTTCATGGCTGCTTGGCAGTTTGCTTTCTGCCCACAGGATGGCATGGCAAACCTTCAGTGGTCTAAAACATGTTACGGGATCAGCCTCTGGGCAGGGGGAAGATTCAACCAGCTGCTTGCACCACTGCAGGTCACAACCTCAGTGTTAAATGTGCTGTTAGAGTGTCTTTCCCAAGATGCAGTTTACTTTATTTTAAGTCATTTTCAGAACGTTCAAGCTGAATTTTTTGTGGCACATTGCTGGAGAGAGGTGGCAGCTGCTTCAGTTAACCACTTGACACTGTTGCCCTAGCCAAGCTGAGCACGTGAAGTTGTAGCCGGTGTGCTTTTTGGTTGCTGTCACCTTTCTTTTCTTTTTTAAAAAGGACCGCAATCTCCTCCTACCCCTTTAACATCCGTCCAAGAAAAAACTGGAACCAAGTATAACTGGGACCCATCTGTGTATGAGAATGAGCTCCCAGTGAGGTGCCGGAATATCAGTGGCATTCTGTATAAAAACAGACTCGGCTCAGGTAACCACGACCATCTCGGGTGAGGAAGTGTGACGGCTCCTCCTTCACTCGATGCACTCTTCTTTTAATCAGGCTACTTTTAAGGGCCCATCAAAAGGGGGAAAAAAAGACAGTTTCCTAGCCAGCCTAGTCCCTTTGGATATTATTGTTTTCTTCTATTTTGCTCTTTCTTCAGAGGCTTTTTAACTCTTTTCTTAAATCTGTGAAGATACAGGCTGCTGTGCAGTGAGTCTCCCCAGTAATAGGTTGACTTCTCTAACATTCTTTTTGTCTCAGAAGTAGACCCGTGTTTCTACAAAGCTCTGAAGAATCCCTGCTGGGACGGAAAATAGAGAGCTTGTCTCCTAATGGGACTCCTTAGTTGCCTTAGCCCCTCCTCTTCTCTTTTATCGCTGTGGGAAAGCTGAAGAAGCAGCAGCAAAAATTGTCAGCAAGCCTGACTGCACAGCACAGCGCTCGCTTCATGGATAGGGAGTTTTCTTCATGACCAGAAGGATTAGAAATTCAAGTGCAAATTTAAGAAGGCCTTAAATTCATGGTGTTTATCCAAGAAAGACTCATCTTTCTTGGGGATGAGTAATGTTTTCTAGCCCTTGGATGCATTGGTGAGGCCCAAAGTTGGAGCTTTCTAAACATGCACAGTCATTGTCACAGCCAAGATAATAAATGGGCATGGTTATCCTAGAGTGATGAGAAGTAGTAGATGGGTGTATTTGGTGATTGCTATAGATGAACTGCTATTTTGTCCAGCAATTTCAGTATTTGCTTCTTTAGGAAAGTGGCAAAATGATTTTAACCTTTACTTAACAATTTCTTTCTTCTGTTTTATTTCAGGAGGCCGTGGTAGGTGCATTAAGCAAGGAGACAACTGGTACAGTCCCACTGAATTTGAAGCTATGGCGGGACGAGCCAGCAGCAAAGACTGGAAGAGGAGCATCCGCTATGCTGGGAGGCCACTGCAGTGCCTTATTCACGTAAGGTTAAGTT
Organism: Ibidorhyncha struthersii; assembly: GCA_013398815.1. Classification (NCBI taxonomy): domain Eukaryota; kingdom Metazoa; phylum Chordata; class Aves; order Charadriiformes; family Charadriidae; genus Ibidorhyncha; species Ibidorhyncha struthersii. The sequence goes on from VZSZ01008127.1 coordinate 167,273, forward strand.
TGCTTCCTCCTTTCTGCTGGAAGGGGCAGGTGGAGTCTGGGCAGAGTCTGCCCAGTGCTGCAGTGCAAACTGTGTGCGCCGCCTCTGCAGAGATATGTGTGATGGTGCCATGGGGCAGCTCGGAAGGCAACGCGTTGATTTGGTTGAGAATCGGTGATGCGAGAGATTTTTCTAGATGTGTTTTCAAATAACATGATACAAATCTTGCTTGTACTTGAAAAAGGGCTATGGTTTATGCAGGATGAAGTCCAGGCTTGAGCTGTATCGCAGAAATTGAGAAGTAAGCTCTCACCTATGACAGTAGTTCAATAACCTGATCTGCTTAATTCTGTTTGCCTGACAAACATGTTCTCCACTTGCAGCATTTATTATTACTTTGGGTCCTTTGTTTCCTGCAGTGTCCAGGAGTCTCATGGAGAATTTGGCATTGCCATGAGGTTGGCAGTTGATTTCTGCCTGGGCAGAAACTTATATATAAGTCTCCAATTCACACATCCTTGCCTTTTGATTTCAAAATTGTTTGTTCATCCTTCACTCTCCCCCCATCCGCTCACCCCGTCACTATGATGTAGGGCAGCTGGGCTCTCTGTTACTGCACAGAGTCCCTAGGAGGGGGTGGGTACTCTCTGAGAGCCGTCTGAATCTTTTAGTGGAATACAGTCGTGCTCTCGGTGGTTTTGGTGGCTAATGCTGAACTAGTAACTTTCTAATTTCAGGATGGGATTTTAAATCCTCACGCCGCCTCTTGTACTTGTGCTGCCTGCTGTGACGATATGACCCTGGTGAGTTGCAGGTTTTATACCCATTAGTTTTAAAACAACTAATCAGTCAAGCTGCCACAGCCGTTTGCAAGCAGGTTATAAGTAAGTGTCCTAGAAATGCTCACGAGTACTGTGGTTGCAGCATGTTTTGTCCATGCTTCATAAAGAAAGGAGATAAGGAACTGCTAGCACTATTGCTTAGCAGCCTCAGTAAAACTGGGTGATAGTTAATGTTTTTTTTTTTTAATCTTTTTTTTTCTTTTCTAAATAATGTATGTATGTAAAATGCCTTTTAGAGATGTCAAAGCTACTTCTGATTTTTTACTCAAATTTCACAATTTTTTGAGCTTGAAAAAATGTTTTTATAAGGTAGTAATGTAATACTCTATGTTGGATCCATATTTCCATATTAAACAACTTCATTTTTTTGGTTGGTTTGTTAGTTTGGGCTTTGGTTTGTTGTTTGTTTGTTTGTTTGTTTGTTTGTTTGTTTGTTTGTTTCAAAAATGAGGTTAAAGTCCTGAAAGCAGAAGTCTCTAGCTTTACTTGTAGTGTTGTGAATTTCTTTTCTGCTATGAACTGGATGATTTGCTTGTTTCCCAGACCTGAAACTTAATTGCTTCCTGTCTTCCCCTCACTCTTGTTCTGTTTTATTCCTCCACCTTGGCCAGCAGTCAATTATTTGCCCAGTTCTGCTCCTTAAATAATAGTGGGAAGAGGCTGAATCTGTGCCTTTTCAGCTGGAGGGAGCTGAATGTAACTTTTTTTTCCACCGAGTTCTTTCAGTTTGGAGAAGTAGGAGTTTTTTGGTGAATTGTTGCAAACCACACATCTTCCATGCAAATACGTGCTGCTTGACCTTAGCTGCATCTAGAAAGATGAGAGTAAACCCAAAGTCCCCAAAGAGGTGCCTCAGCTAGTGTCCGTTCCTTTTTTCTTTTTCTGTTTTATTTTTTTGTGTATGTTTTGCCTAGAGTGGCCCTGTTCGACTCTTTGTACCATATAAAAGGCGGAAGAAAGAAAATGAAATGCCTGCAACTCCAGTGAAGAAGGACTGCCCCAAAAACATCACTCTGCTTCCTGCCACAGCTGCTACTACATGTAGGTTCTTTGGTAAAAATTGTTTCCCTTTTTGGTAAAGAATTGCCACGCTAGATATTTTGTGTCTGTCAGTGGCCCCTTGGAACTAGTCAACTGAGAAAAAGGTCTTTTTTTTTTTTTTTTTGCCACTTCCTTTCCATTGGATGGTTTCACTGGCTCAGTGTCTTTAGCTAATTTCACTTCCTATTTTGTAGAAACTAGCACAGTTTGCCACATTGGGACTGCAAGTCAAATAGGCAAAAGTACAGCTTTAGCCCTCCAGTTAAGCATCCAGTTGGGTTTAAGCATCTTAACATCATTTTGCAATGAGAAGTAAGTTTCATGTTTTGTTCTGAGAGAGGTCTGGATTATATTTGCACCCTGTACCTGCTCTCTCAGCCTGGCAGCGCAGGGGGAGTTGTGAAGTCCTGACCTTGATCCGTAGTGGGTGTCAAGGTAGGTTTTTCACAAATGGCAACTGAGAAATTTCCTCTTGCTAAAATTAGGTTGAGGGGAAGGCTGGGCTTTTTTTGCTCTGCTGGAAATCCCAATTCCATCCCCGAGCTTGGATTTTGTCCTTTAGAAGCTGGTGAAGGCTGTGGAGTGGGATTAGTGCTATTTCTTGAAATGTGTGGAAAAGTGGGCTCTAAGCAGCTGGAATAAAATCCACAGTCTGAAAGTCGTTAATGAAAAGAGGCAGAAGGTGATGCTTTCATCTCCAAATTCCTTTTTAACATTCAGGACACGCTTTGTTACTTACTGTTTTTGATTGTCAAAGCATCTGTGTGAGAACAGAAATTAATTTGCAAGCTCATCCAGCTCACACATTCCCAGTCACATTCACGCGTCCTCCTGCTCTTATCGCGCTAGCATCATCTGAACGGTAACATTACAAAGTGAATTGAGGAAGCAACAGAAATCCCAAAAAGAACAGCCAAAAGTAAGATTAGATTACCAGCAACAGCAGGAAGAGAAATACACGAGGATTCTGTGGAGTTTGCGGGTTTTTTTAATCTTCCAAATAGGTTTAATCTGTATTGGTTCATTAACGTGAGGTGCTGTGAGGTTGCAGGTTTGCTCGTGCTGGCATTGGGAGAGAAGAGGACTGCTTGTTTTGGTAGCAGCCACATATTTCAGCAGGCATAAATCTGTAGCCTCAATGTCTTAAAATTGAATTATTGTTTGCAAGAAGATCTTTCTGGCTGAGTAGTGTGTTACAGAATCAGCCCATTACCAATTAATGTTGCCAGATTAATTAATCCTGTTTAAAAAGGGTTTTAAACGTTTTGGAGCCACTTGGGTATATTCACCCAAAAGGATTTTGTGACTTGTTCTTTGCATTGGCCAAGAATGTTCTATCACTCTGTGTAGAGAGACAGCTAAAATTGTCCAGCTAACCAAACCGTCACAGAATTAGCTGTAATCCACAGGTCTTTTATGTTGATTTAAGGAGTAAGAACCACTCTTGCTGAAGCTGTTATAAATTATGGTCAGCCAGAAACTGATGGGTTTTGTGGCCCGACTGAACCTTTATGCTAGATGTTAAGTTATTGCTCATACATTATTTGAAAAAATTTGGGAGGCATTATGTTTTAAGTGAACATTCTGGCCTCGGACACCCAGAGAATAAACAGAGGCCTGCAGGAGGACAGCAGTGCCTTCAGAAGCCAAATGGGGCTTTTATTCGCATTTCCAATTGTATTGGTCATAGTTGTGATCCAGACTTGGCTATCACAGGCCATTTACTGATCTGTGAGTTCTCCGACTTCGGATGATTCAGAACAGGCATAGCAACAGCTAAACAGCTGAGCCCTCCGCACTGAGTGTTAATTATGAAAGTACTTCTAATATTTCCAGTCACCGTGACTCCTTCTGGACAGATCACTACCTCCGGTGCTCTGACATTTGACCGTGCGTCAACAGTGGAAGCCACAGCAATTATCTCGGAAAGTCCGTCCCAGGGTGATGTTTTCACTGGAGCCACTGGTAAGAGTTTGGGTGTATGTCTGCTAGATGTCCGTGAGAAGGAGAAAAAGAGGTTTGGGCACCCATTGCTATAGGAAGAAGCTTTTTAAATGCTGCACGAAGGATTTATTTCTCAAGAACTTACAGAGAGACTATATATAACTTGCTGTCCTTCCTTTGAAATTACTTCAGCAGCTTGAAATCTTACCAGCTGCACAAAAGAAGTTAGAAGTTTTATCCAGATGTTGCAGCTTCTAATGTACACCTCTGCTAATTTCTAGGGTTAAGAAAACTAACTGATTGTTGAGATGGAGTGAAAAATGCTGAATAAATGCTGAAAAATGCCAGAATAAATAAAATATAAATGCATAGCATATATTTCAGTTCCTTCAGTTTGATTCGTACACGGGGTTGTGAGCTGTGGTGAGGGAACTGTCCTGCTCTGAGAACCATAGTTTGGAGTCCTGTGATTATTGTAAAGATAGAGGTGTGCCGGAGGGAAGACAGCAGTAATCTTTGCCTTCAACAGTGAAAGCAGAGAAAGATGAAATCAGTGCAAGACTGCCTTGCTTGCTGTGTAAGATCATGCTACTGTTCCTTGTTTGCAACCCTTGGAATTAACATAGAGTGTAGGAACTTGTATAAAATGTAAAAGAAATATGGGTGAGAGAAGCATAAGAAATGCATGAGAGCTGTGTTTACAGTGGTTCATAGTGCCATTATTCTTCTGCAGTTCAAGATACCAATGTCCAGCAGCCCTGCCGGGTCAGTCACCCAGAACCTCACTATCCGAGTTACCAAGACAACTGTCAGATTTCACCTTTTCCTGAAGCTGCGCTGCCAACCTCTCATCCCAAAATTGGTATGTTTTATGTCCATAATGTGAGATGCAGTTAGCAATGCTTCAATTTACTCTCTAACTGTCTTTCTCAGCAAAGGAAAAGATCGAGGCACAAAATTTTTTCTCTGTTTTGCTTACAAGTTTTGTGGTTATTAAGGTCTGGACAAACAGATTTGCCGCTCTGGGGAAAGTTTTTCATTCTGTTATCGAGAACTTTGATTTGTTGGTTTCTACCAGAGAAGGCTGTTGTGATCTTACTTCCTAAATCATCGTGCAGTCCCTGCCTTTCCTAAGGCTTTCACTTCAAGGCTTTTGTCACCACTTGGGCACTGTGGCTAAACATTTACTTCGCATTTGATCTGCGGAGACAATCACCTTTAAAATTATGTCACGGAAGCTTTTCTAAACCTTCTCACATCTCTTTATGAATCTGCTGATAGATGCTGGAGGCAGTTTGGGGCAGGTTTGGTGCTCTTGCATCCAGTGTCAGTTTTCTATCCCTTAACACGGACGTTTGTGCTGGAATGGTGGGCGTTCGTTGACGAGTGCAGTGACAGCCTGCCCTGCTGTGGTCACACAGACTGGGGCAAAAAAGGAAAAAACGGTATGAAGAATGTTGAGTGCAAATCAGACCTTTAGTGTTCGATAGGACAGGTTAAACTGATTATCAAATATGCCTTCAAATGTAATTATATTATGTAAACTTAATGACCTTTCATTTGTAGAGCTGACTGATAAATGAAGGGAACTACAATGGTATTTGAGTGTTGCCTGTACTGATAGAAACTGGAAGTGTTGAAGAAACTGGAATTGCAGACTTGGAGTGTTGTTTTTGCTTTATGTGTTTTTATCGAGCCTGGACAAGAGGTACAGCAGGGAGCAGTCTGCCACTGGCTGGCTGGTGGACTAGGAGATTTATAGGCCTTTTACTTCTCTAGTTTCTATGATTCTGTGAAGTTACTCTGATATGTGCTGATCTTGCTGACACAGAGGAGCTGTAAGACAGGCAGGTTTTGATCCCTGTTACTGTTCTCTCTGAGATCAAGAAAAGATCATGTAAGCATGTTGTATTCCTTTGTGCAGGCTGAAGTCTTTCTTTTTTAAAGCTTGTGTTCTCCCCTGTGTATGACCTTTTACTTACCTGGTGCAGCACAGTGCGTTCCTGATGTGTCCAGAGTGAAATCTTGTTGGTTTTAAGTCTTAGTCAGATCTTGATGTTACTAATTAAACATCGTTTTTTTTTTTTTCCCCACCGGTAAATACTTTCTCTTGACTGATAAAATACTTTCTCTTGACTGATACACCTATGCCAAAATGAGGAATCGGAAGTAATTCCTGTTAGATAAGTTATCAAATGCCATGCTGTGATAAATATTGTGCTGGAAATGTAGCAGTGGGAAAGGCTCTTCTGCAAACAGCTACTGATAAAAGACCATTTATCTCTTACTCATATCTTCAGTGCAAATAGTTCTAGTCACGTGCAAATGGATTGAAATTACTGTTTTAATTAAGGGCTGTTGAGCATAAAATGTGGGTTTGCCTGTATGGTGAACTTGTGATGCTGTCGGAGAAGTCGCACGTCTAACACACAGCAACCTGCAGTACCATGGGTTTTGAGACTTGTTCTCTCTCTCCAAATCTGTGCTGGAGTCTTTCAGCTTTTGCCATTTGCATGAAAAACTACCAGATATGGCTTGAAAAGGGTTAAAGTGTTAATACATTTACATTAGTTGCTGTCTTGGAGGATACTCTGCGTTCAGTGCGGTCTTGCAAGAAGTCTTGTTTGTCTGCAGATGCTTTACTAAGGGGAGGTTCACTGTGAGCGGAACTGCTGCAATTGTAGCCTGTTACAGGGAGGTGTGTTGGCCCATTGCAGTTCAGGACAGAATTTACAGTTGATTTTTTTCAGGACAGTATTTACAGTTGAATTTTAAGTATCCTTTGAAGTACACTTCAAGAAGACTTTTTTCCTGAATGGGAGGGGTCTGCTGTTCTGTGTTTTTAGCTAGGTTGTGCAGTTTGCTATTCTGTGTCCCCGTCCTCCATCGAGAGAGATTCGAGGCTTGTTTCTGCCTTTCTTTCTGGAGCCACCTTAGACAGACCAGCGTGCAGTGACATCCAAAACGGATTGCCCATGGGAGACCGATCATAAAGTAAATGAGAACGAAGTGCTTTTCAGACACTTCACCCTCTATGTTTTGTTCAAGAACTTCCCTTTTAGTCAATTTCTTAACTCCAAGAGCGGTCCATTTTAACGAAACCAGTAGTCAGTACCCAGCAGTGGCACCTGTGCTGCCTGCAGCTGGCTGTGGGGCACTCCTGTGTAATGCTGCAGATGCTCCAGGACCTTGTCAGTGCGTTATCGTCGGGAGCGTCAGCAGTGCAGGAGCTGGACAAGCTGCCTGGCAGAGGCGCTAGAGGTGTTAACACTAATGCCTCTAAAAGAAAAACAGACACTGGTGGGATGCGAACAGGATTTAAGTGGCTCAGCGCTTCTGAAGTTGTATTCCTGGCTGTGTTCAACGCTTCTCTGAGGGCCATAGCATCCATCAGTTGGAATGGTCCTGCAGTTATTATATGAATGTGTCACTATTTAGAAATCAAGGAAGCTTACGGCTTTTGGTGCCTGGAATACTAACAGCTCTTCCCTTCACAATGCAGAACTATGCAGGAATGAATGTGGTTTCTCAGCCTGCACTACTTACTGCTTTTTCTGTGTGCTCAGTTGTTCTGAAACTCCTCCCTAAGGATGTGAGGAAAAATCCTGAAATAGATTATTAGTAGATTTTGGGGTAATAAGACTGCACAGCCCGTGTTGGTGGTGCCCTCTTTTTTCTAGTAAATAATTCGGTGAAGAATTTATAGGTCACCTGTTGGTAGATGTGAATGTCTTGGACTTAATTTTATGGCAGATGGCGAGTATTTATCATTAGAGTTAGAGATAAATTTTGGAAGAGTAAAGCCAGATAACATTTGTTCCTGGAAATGTTGCCTGAGGTGAGCTTACACTGCATATTGTTGAGTTCCTGAATGTAGACTTAATTTCCTCACACTGTGGTCTCCCAGTGTCTATGCAAGCCTAGTGTTGTGAAAGTAGATGGTTTAGTGACACAATAACTGCTGGTTTTTTGAAACATTTGCAAAGGTGAGGCTAAGACAGGTACTGTTGGTTTTCTAGGACGTTAATTTTTTAACACAGGCTTCGGGAAAGGGAGGACTGCAGATCCTTGATAATTGAGGGGGTGGAGGTAAGTTCAAGGAAAGTGTGATTGGATTACCAGGGTAGGAGTTCAGCTTCCTTCTGGTGCTTCCTATAAACTGCAGTTACTGTTAAGATTATGGTTAAGGTATGAAAAAGTAAAGGCTGCAACACCTCAGTAATTGTTTGGTTTGTTTGGGGTTTTTTTCTTCTTTTAATGTCCCTTGGAGTATGTTTAGAAGTATTGCTGGGCTTCTGTGCTGTTGTATGTAGTTTCATACCTGTGGCATTCTAGTTTATACAAGAGTGAAGAGTTGTAGTTAGGATTGTGGAGGAAAGGGCTGTAAATGAGAAATTGCTTTCTTGAGAACTGTCCAATGCAGTAAATGTAAAGGAAATGTCAGGAGATGTTAGTGTCTGAAGCTAAAACTTCCGCCTGGATTGTATACATTCACTCTCACCTTCGGGATTAGGCAAGGAGAGGTTTCAGAGCTGCAGCTGTCCAGAATGCCCAGGATATTTGAAACATATATATACCTGTGAGTACCTTTTTAATAACATCTTGGAGTTTCAGCGTGGTATGTGTATTTTTATGCCCATAGTTTGTTTTCTGGGTAGGATGCAAAATGAAGGGGTCCAAGGAAGTTACAGTTGCTGAGGGTTTTTTTTTAAAGTGCTTCTCAACCAGTGGTTTTGGGAAGTGCACATTTGTAATACGTGCAATTTTGAGATGATGATAACTGTCTTCATTTTATTCCAGTCTTTGGCCAGGGTTAGGTTGAGATCAGGATTGAGGAGGTGTAGGGGAGCGTGGTGTGGATCGGTGCCTATTTTTTGTAATTGTGCAACCTGAGAATTGGCATCTGTGTAGTGACATCAGGGTATTTCAGGAAACTTGATGGTTTTGGTCACTGAATGACTTACTACAACCTTACTTAGCAATGGTTAAGGCAAACATTAGGTGGAATGTTGTGATGATGGCGGAGGAGTTGCTGGGAATGCTGCTTTCACTGCTTAGCTGTGCAGCAGTGTTGGAGGTGTTAGTTCCTTCCAAGAGTAGACAGTAGGGTCAGGAGCACATGTTCTTCTGTCCTCTGGGTTTGAGAGTGCTCCAAGGGCTTGTTCTGCACAGACTGATTCTGTGCACTTTGGGTTACAGAAGATAGGTCTGTTTAGCAAAAACTTAGCCAGACTGGAAATTTTTGCAGACCGTATTTAAAAAAAAAAAAGGCAACCAACCCACACAACAGAAACCAAAACCACTCTCCCACAATTTCTGGAAATGAAATGCCCTAATTCTATATTTTTTTTGTTCTTTATATTCAGTGTTAACCTCGCTCCCTGCCCTGGCGGTGCCCCCCACGACCCCCACCAAAGCCATATCCCCTTCGGTGGTGAATGGGCTGGAAGTGACGGAGCAGCGGAGCTGGCTGTACTTGGAAGAGATGGTCAATTCACTGCTCAACACCGCCCAGCAGCTGAAGACTCTCATTGAACAGGCCAAACAGGCCAGTTCCTCCTTCCGTGAGGCTGCTGTCACGCAAGCAAAAATCCAAGCTGATGTGGAGAGGAAAGAGGTAATTATGCCAGAGGAGGTGCGATGACTCAGCCAAGGGCATCTTTTTGGCTGAGTGACAGAGTAGTACCTCACTGGTTGTCACTGGCCACAACAGTGGTAGCCCTTAGAAATTGTTTCTCAATGTCTTCAGAGCAGTATTACCCAGATAAATCTGAGTTATTTGTATCACGGGGAAAGGAATGGGGTGCTCTGGGATTCCAAGAGCTGTGGGTAGCAGGCTTAGTAACACAAACTGGTGTTACGAGTCCTGAGTTCTCCCATTAGCCATCCTTAAATTGATGAGATGTGGACACTGAATCCTCGTACAGGAAAGATGGTGAGTGTTCAGCCGTGCAGTGGCTGCTTTCTTTGTGTTAAGTGAACGGGGCTATTGAAGAAGCTTTTCGTGGCCCACAGAGGCAGAGGGATAAAAACAACAGCAGGCTACAGAGTTTATGGGCAACATAAGTGGTACACTTTAGAGGTGTCTTGCTGAGTATAGTGCAAGCAGAGCTGATCTCACATGAGTCTTGTGGTAAGACTGCAAGGCCGGCTGGCGTTACTGGAGTATTGGCTTGTACCCAGTGGCCCTTCTCTCCTCTGTGAGGGATTATCTACAAGGACTGCCCTGTTCTCCCTGCTTTTCTTCTCTTTAATTGAGGCGTGGTAGGGAGGGGACCCCGGATTCTTCTTAACACCAGCTTATGCATGCACCCTGAATCTGGCTTCATGCACTGCTGAATGCGTTCCCCTTCTCCCCCAGATCCACAGCTGCTGGTGTGGACTTAAGGGAGAGAAGTGGGGGGCAACATACTGTGAAACTGGTGTCATTGTTGTGAGCCGATGAACTCCCTCCCTGTACACCACACTATCTCTGTTGCCATTGGCGTTATTGCTAACGTCAGCTTTCCACTGAATTCATAGGCACGAGTGTGCAGCAAGAGACCTTGAAGAAATGTGTGGGGAAGACTTTGCTGAGAACTGAGAACCCCTATGACAGTCCTTGCAGCGTCTTTGATATTCTTTGCCACGTTGTCTCTGCTAAACTCTTCTGTACGCTGCATCCTTGATGTGCAGGTGTGTGATACGTTGAGAGTCTAATTCTTCTCTGCCTCCTGCCTAGGCAGAATGGGTATTTGTGCTGCTGTCCAGGTTTGGGCCGTCTTGCTGCTAAAAAGCTGTGTAGAGCATGGGATACCGAAAAACTGGCAGCTTTGACACAGTTTAGAGCTGAACATCTGACTTTGTTTAACTTCGCTCTCTACTATTTTTCCAGTTTATGTGCTGTCTTCCCTTCTGTTTATCCTTACAGTGGTTGCTGGAATGGTGGTTCAGAGTCCATTCCCCTCACCCTCTGATCCAAATCCAGCTCACTTCAGTGTAGTTCTGGTTTCCTCTTGCCCCGTGATCAGAAGTTAAAATCTCTCCTGTCTATTGATAAAAGTACTGACTTGACAAGGCAAGGATGAGCACCGGTTCGTTTCCAGAGGAAGTCCCTTTCCCAGTACCTGTTGAATCCCCAGTTATACAACTTGTGTCTTACCGTTCTTTTTGTGTAGTGGGTACCTCAGCAGTTTCGTATTTTGATAAAAACATTTGCTCGTGGTGCTATTTTTTTAATATCCAAATAACAATTCTCCAGCTCGCTGCTGTGTTCCAGCATCTGGAGCCATCTGGATGATACTGCAGGTAGTGATTCCTGAATTGCTTCTAGTGAATTCCGTTCTTGGAAAAAACTCTGGGTTTCTAGAGGTACAGGGTACATTGGAAGTAATTACAGTAAATGTCAAATAATTGGCTGTCTGCTTTTGTGTTGGTCAAAGGTGCTTTTCTGAGTTCATGAATGTTTCCCTGATTTGTCATGCAAGTCTGTTTCCCTCCCTGAGTATGTGTGTGGTCAAACTGCTTTTTTTGACAGTTAAGGTATATGAGCGGGAGAAAGAGGAGTCTTCTTACCTTGGTGGTGGTTGATTTTTGCTGAACCAATTTAATACAGAGGAAACAGGTGCTTTCTCACTCCCGTGTGTTTGTTATGCTGAGAGAACTTCCAGGGGCTAACAAACGGGGGAACCTGCTCACTCCCTCCTCCGTTTGCACGAGCGGAGACAGTGAGCGCAGCAGAGTGGGGGCTTCTCTGCAGGAGAGCCACCAGTTTGCAGAATTTCTGTGCAGTGGTATGCTCCTAGGTATGTAGAAGTGAAAGATTGCGTCATTGTACCAGAGCTGCAGAGCAAAGGCTGTACAACAGATTAAATTATAATAGAGCTGTAGACTCAGCTCTTCCGGGAAGAGCGACCTAGTACATAGCAGGATTAAAGAAATCTCTTGGGAGCAGGCTGGTTCCCAACTGGATACGCAAACTCCATTGCCATGACTGTAAGTAATATGTATCTTTAGTTTTCACAGCAGTGCAGAGCTGTTCCCCCAGTTCAGTGTCCCAGCTTTTGAGGATGTTGAGTTCAAGCACTTTTGATCTCGTAACTGTCCGTATCCCTGACCGTTGCCCTCTTGTCACCTGTGCCGAACAGGGAGATGGCCTCTGCCTTCCGACAGAGGAGCAAGACAGCGCTTGGGACAGCACTGTCTTTACCTGCCCTTCAGAGGAAGTCTGAAGCGGCCCCAGGGTGAAGCAGAGTAAAGTGGCAAGAACAGCAAATATATCGGAAAAAATACTTGGGTGCTAGTTTTGTTTTGGTCTTCCTAGAGAGCAATAAATTAAGCAGTAGGGATTTTTAATCACAGTTTATATGCTTTTTTGTGTATTGCAAACCATTTACTATATTGTGTTTCACTTATTATACTTATTACTGAATGAGCTTTGGGGTTCATTAAATATCACAAACGAGTCTGCTCCCATATAGCAGCAGTTTGGTTGACTTGGCTTTAAATACCAGAAGTTGTACTCTATCCTGAGCAGTGGTAAGGGCTTGTGGGACTTGCAGAGCTCTGCACTGTGAAAGGCAGGCTTTTGCTCCGAGTTTTCTTGGAGCAGGGGAGGCGTTTGTGCTGGCTGTACGCTTATGTTCTTCTCTGTGAGGTCAAAGAGCAGACATCACTGTTTCATTCTGGTCACGCTTGCTAATATTATCCAGGACTATTCACAGGAGTCTTAGGAATGCATTATTCCCCTCATTTATATCGTTTTGAAGGTGGAAATGCCAACATCAGAGAGGAACTCTGGCAGGAATAGGATCTGCTGAATGTAGCAAGGGAAAACCATAAAAAATTACAAGTGCATCATAAATTAGAAGCATCTACAGTCATGTTTATTCCTTAAGATGGCATGTCTAATCTGCATTTTGCAGGAGGATTGGATCCCTAATTGCAGCTCCAAACACATGGCGATACCTAGGTACAGAGTCCTCAAAAGCCGCAGGGGGGCCGAATTGGGAAGTGCTGAGCATTTAGGCGTCAGGCTGTGCAGTAGTGGAATATAAATGCCTGTCATCATAGGCACTCCTAGAAAATATGGAAAAATACGCTCGCCTTCCACTCTTCTCTCATGTCTGACATGAGGGTTTTTTTCACTCTACCACCCTACTATGCGATTACAGCCATGTAACACCCTGTGTTGGGGTCTGGTGATGTCCTTAGCTGTTTTGAAGGAACTGTTAGGTCAGATTCCAAATGTTGGAGCTAAAGGTTTCACCAACAGAGCTTTTCTTGCACATAATTTTGTCATTTGGATGTCCTTGCATGCATTCTGTTGCTGTCTTTGTCCTTTTTAATTTCTGTAAATTGTTTAAGGATCATGGTTCACTGAGCAAATCTCAAGACTGAGGATCTCTTCCAAATTTTGTTTCCATCTTTGCCACAAATTATTAGATGCCCTCAGGTAACTCCATGGCCTCTCTGGGTCTCAGAGCCTGCCCTTTAAAATAAGGGTAACGCTTCCTTCACAGTGGGCTTGCATGCCAGTTTGCCGAGCAGTAGGATCTCTGGGTAAAAGGCTGTGTAAAAAAAGCGTTAACCTTGTAAGTCCTAGAAATAAAGGCAATTTGTAAACCCGAAATGTACTATTCCCACATTTATGAAAATACCTCTTTTGTAATAATTTCTTTTGAAACGAAATTGTTCCAGAGTCTAAGAAAGTGGTTAAAAATACCTTTCCTGTTGTGTATGCTGTCTGTAGCATGTCATGTGCCTTTTGATGATGAGTACTCCTTAATTAATCAGCAGAGCCCTCACAGAGTTAGTTCCAGACGTGAAGCTGACTGTAAGATACATCGATGGCCTTAAGCCTTGTGCTTTCCGCATATAAACAAGAGGTGCCCATGCAGCGGGCACTCAGCCTGCATACGGCTGCATGTCGGCAGACACCAAATGCAAGTTACCTTTATGTTACCTAAAAGTCCTGGGGGGCGACATTCTGAGAGAAAAGCAAACCATAAACTGTCCAGCTCGGTGTTTATATTAACTTCTAAAAAAAATGCGTTATGCTTATTGCAAAGAATGAAAATATCAACACATTTGTAAGCTTTTTCTGAATCGCAGCATTTTGCATGGCATTCATTAAATACAACTGCTCTGTCAGAACTCCATGCAGCTGTTAAGAGAAAGTTCTGCACTGTCATTATTAATTATCTTGTGACTGAGCATATCTGATCCGTTGATTACTGTCTGACTGTTGGGTTCACTGCATTTTTTTGATTTAGGGCAAAACATTAGAAAGAGAGTGAGTGGGGCAACAAAGGCTCGGTATCTCTTACAAGAGAGATTTGACAATTTGCAGGACTGGCCCAAAAGGAATGGGTTAAAGACAGCACTTTACACAAAGGTCTGTGTGCTTTGGCAATGTAATTTTTTTGAGTGTGCGTTAAGCCGTCATTTATATCACAAACTTCAGGAGGGGGAGAATATGTGAACTCACCAAACTCTGTGCCAGAATGCATTGCTGGAAGACAATAAAGATATTCAGGAAATGTGTCAAACAGTTTTTCTGGATAAATTTAAAAGAATCGGTGCCAAATCTGACAAGCGTTTTAATTGAAGTAGCCGCCTTTGTGTCATGCAGTGATGCCTTTGGAGCCCAGCCTATTTGCAAACAAGGCGGAAGATTAAATCAGCTAAGAGCTGGACCATCTGAATTCTTTTTTAGAAAGATTAAAACAATTCAGGGCTAGAGAGTATGAAATTAACCTAAAAAGGTTCAGGTATTTAAGAAGTGTAGCTCCAGGAAGCAAATAATGGTTTGTGTAGCCCAAAGTAGCAGTGAAAACAGTTGAGAATTGGAGGTTATCAGTGTTCCAGAGCTGGTTTTGTGAGAGATCTGGATGTGTCTGGCTTTATCCTCTCTCTTACCACACCTTTTCCTTCTCCATAGTTTCTGAATAGCTTGAATTCTTCACACCATGGGCTGAGCAGAACCAGAAGACTCGCTGTGGGGAGAGGTAGAAAGGAGACAGAAGGGCGTTAACCGCGTGGTCTCCATCTGCAGGTTTTGGGGGCTGAGAGCAGAGGTGGAGGAGCTGCTGTGGTTCAGACAGGGACAGAGGTGGCTGGACTTCTGCTTGATGCCGTTCTCGTGGGCAGTCTCCCTGGGGAACAGGATTAGCGACACTCGTAGAGGATGAAGCGGAGTCTGTTGGTGGGAAGGGTTTTAATTCTGGAGCTGCGGCACTTTTGCAGAACTGGAATCCAGCATGTTCAGCCCTGGCACTGTCGCTGCGTGGGCTGTTGCAGAGGGGACGGTACTAGCTGGGATTATGTGTGCTGAGGTTTTCAAGCTGAGTTGAAATGCCAGCTCACCGCATGCTTTGGTATCTGAATCGTCACTTTCTTCACTAAAAAGAAGTTTAGGAACATTACGCAGTTTTCCTAGGCCAGTGCTCTTAATATGGGTCATTTATCTTTCACTTAACAGTGGAAAACTTGTTTTAACCTTTCCTGAAGAATCCAGTTTCCTGCCAGCCCAGTTCTCTGCCTGTGTGCAGGGTGGCAGAGGCTGCGGCGCGAAGTGTTGAGTCCCAGCTTCTCCACGGCTGGTGGTCACTGACGTTAATGGTTCTCTCAAGAATCAGGGTCATTTTCTTCCTGAGACGTAGCATCTCACGCTTGCCTGTATTCCCTGTCTTCACAAGAACACTTTTGATTTGGACACAATTTTTGTTTTCAAAATAGTAATTTTGGAATTTCCATACATGTGATGCACACTTCGTCTGTGCAGTACTGGAAGCGTCGGGGATGCTGTGCATGTGTCCTGTCTTGCTAATTAGCCTGGTCTTGCCTATCTGTCAAATAACGGCAGAACCCAGTCACGCCCCTTGCAGCGTACAGCGAGAGGTTCCCCTGCCACCTCCTCCATCTCCCTGGAGTTTTTTAATTTGGATTTGCGTCATGGTAATATAAAGGTTTTAAAGGTTGTGATTTCACAGGAGAATAAATACTCTGATGTCAGGTCACAGAGACACTTGTAAATTAAGCCTTTAATCTCCTTATACGTTGGGTCATAGTCACTCCTGGATAAACCTGCTTTGGCTGAAGGTGGGGGTTCAGGTTTTTTCTTTTTAAATGTTCCAAATAAATTTAAATCAGGGTTAGCACATAATCAAATCAGGATTGGTTTTGAATTCCTTTGTTTTGGGACTCCTGCCTCTCGGCAGCGTTGGCTGCTGAGCGTCGCCAGGCAGTAGGTGGAGCAGCACCTGGTGGGACTTGAACTGGTTTGGAGTAAATCTGCAACACGCCCGAAGCGTGGTTTAAAAGTCGCCTCCAGAGGACTCCTTAATTCAATAACTGTTTGAAAGGCCTTTTATGTTTTTATTAAAAGGAGGAATAATGGTGATGGTTGATGCTGTTTCTAAAGTCTTGAGTGTGTTAATTTTGTCTGTTTTTTTCCCTTAATCCATTCTGCTGGGCTGCGCTGTCCCTTTCGACTCTTTGCCTATTAGTGGATTAGGATCATGGGACTTTACTCAAAATTTGGCCCAAGATGGCACGTGGCCCTATTACCTTGGCATTTTCCTTGTGTTTTGTTTGCTAACTTAGGTTCTCATGTGTGTGTGTGGTGCAGTTCCCTTGTGGCATTTAAGGCACTTGTTTTAAGAAGCAATGCTTGGCTGGATGGAGTGGGGAGAGTGGGGTTTGAGTGAATGCTGGACTTAACTGGCAGTTTGTCACCTCAGGCTGTTTTCTCACAGGCTTCTCCATCTGCCTCCACATAAGGGCACCGTGTCCCTCTCTTAGAAGGGAGGAATGAGGTTCCCCTCTGTCCTCTTGCAACTGCAGTTCTGGGCTCACCAGAAGCAAGCTCAGTGTCAGGACCCTCCATACAGAGCACCCTTTTCAACCCCTCACGTCATACTCTGGCTGTGAAATGACAAGTCTGGTGTGTTTTTCCTTGCAGCAATATCAGAACCAGTTATTTCAACAAGCAGAAGATGTGGATGGGAAAACAGAAATCATCATCAAGGTAAGCTGGGGATGTCTCATATTTTATCAAGAGTCTTTTGCTCTTTGTCTTCTTCCATTTAAAGATGCAGGTTTTTATCACTGCTACAGAAGTCATGTATTCTGTATCTGGCCTTGCCTTCTGGCAGAGATCTGAGCTTTCCCTATGCTCTGTTGGAGCAGAGTCTGTCCCGTTTCCCAAGCCTTCCAGGTTTTCACAATCCTTTATTGTCATCTGGCCAGGTTAATCAGTCTCACTCCCCTCTCAGTAATGGTCTTGCAGCTCTAAGGGATGGCTGTCACTGAGGTCTGACAGGAAGGAAACTCTCTTTGTTTTTGTCCTGTGAGCTGGGTTTCAAAACTGCCCGATTCCCTCTGGCATTGGCAATGAGCGTATAGCTGAGTTAGTTCAGGACCCCCGATTTAACCCTTACAGCTCTGTGTGTTATCAGTTGTCTTTCTAAGATCTCCAGGTATAACTGCATGTGCTGTATATTTTCAACATGCTCCAATACTGTACAGGTTATGAACAGCCTCAGTCAAGTATCCCTTTGGGACAGGCTTTGCGAGTCCCAAAGAGCAGCTTTAAGCCCCTTCTTGGTGGCCTGATTTCCCGGCTGTACATCAGGAATACAAATATAGCTCAGTCACTCCAGCTGTTAATTGTAGGTGCAGTGGTAAGATGTGGGCAGACGGTGTGATGAACTCGGTGTTAATCAGGGCGCTGATTGCTAGGTTGGTTGTGCTCACAAGAGGGAAGGAGCTGGTGGAACTAAAGATGCCTGCGATACTTTCACAGCCAAGAAACGCCTGTAACGGCCTCACACTGCTGCTCTGACGTGCTAATGATTTGTCAGTAATTTAATGAGTTGGAAACGGAATGCTCTGTGAAGTGCTTATTTTTGTGTTAGTTCAATGATGTTTCCACCTAAATATACAGGTTATGTTAATTGATGTCTCTGATATAAGATTAAAGCGATAGACACAAAAACATCCTTTAAAAAACAGGTGTGATTTTTCATCCATGTATCGTATCTCACCTTACTTCTAGGTTTAAGTCTTCGCTCCTGTTACAGCCTTCTTAATTTTACTCCTGTCTTCTGTTTCCCTGTTGGGACACTGTTTATGTAGTCATGCTGCTGACTGGCAAAGGAACAAGCCTGCGCAGCCTGTAGGAGCAGATCCCTTTTTCCTCTCAAAAAACAGGCAAAGATTAAACATGCTTATGCCTGCTCTTGTCCTTCCTCAGACCCTCTCTCAGACATATGCAGGATTATAAACCAAACAAAACCACCAACAAAATTTGCCTTTAAAACTTTAAATTTGAGATAAACTCAGAGCTTGGGTATCGATGGCCTGCGCATAGCCTGTACGCTGCTGTTTGTGGAACATGCCTGCCCTTGGTTACGACTGACTCGTGCTGAAGCCTGCAGTAACCTGGCTGTGGTTGACAAGACACAACTTGGTCAGAGGGAGCCATCTCCATGTTACTGGGGCCAGAGTTCCATGACCACTCAATATCTCACCCACGGTTTTGAAGGGCTTTTTGCCCTCCAGAAAGGGAAACAGAGGTGCATTTCATTTTCCAGAGTGATCCCTGCTAACATGGTGAGGAGAGTGGGTCTCTGAAGGCACGTCCAGAAACCACTGGGCCTGTTTGTCTTGCGTTTGTGTATTGAGGATATATTTGGAAACGGGGGCTTTACTGCTGCTCCTGCCTCATGTCATATTACAGCACCTGTATGACACTTTGGTGATCTCCCTGTTGTTGTTATCTCTGAGGTGGTCATTTTGCCTTTCATTTTCACAGCAGTCCTGTGTCAACTGCGGTCGTGAGGCAACAAACGAGTGCACAGGATGCCACAAAGTCAACTACTGCTCCACCTTCTGCCAGCGGAAGGTATAAGCTTGTTTGCGAGTTGCAGACTGGGTTGTCTAGAGAGGGCTGTGTGACCCTGGGGAGAGCCACACGGCTCTGCCTGCTACCTGATGGGCGTAAGCACGGCGAGAGGAGCAGGCAGCAGAACTTGCCGTGTCATGGGGACAGCCGGAGCACGAGCCGTAGATGGGTCGGCAGCCCCAGCACCTCAAACCCACCCTGCCCATTGGATCGCTGTGCAAGACTGTAGCGATGGGGCAGGTCTGCGGGTCAGGGTGCGGATCAAATGGGTAGGGAAGGTCCTGAGATTTGCACACACCTTCTCAAAGGTGATCTAAAAAACAGTGTAACACCAGAAGTGAGAGCATGGACACCTCACTGTGTGAGCCATGGGGACCAGTTTGCTGGGAGCACTTTTACAACCCTTCCCTACCGCTTCCTGGTAGGCTGAACACTCCCCAGTACCTGTGCTCCTGCTCTGTCACTGAGCGCACGGTTCTGTTATTCTTTACATTATTTGAGATGCTACAGATGATACAGTGGGACAAACTGTAAGGTTTTGAGCACGGGAGGCGGGCAAAGGTATGAGGAAGTATGGTGGAGGAAGCTGCTGTGCTTCATGTTTCCCACAGGTTCCTTACCAAGACCCCTGGCACCCTGCTTTGGAGGGAGGGGTAATCTAGTGTGGCCGGGGTTACAGTTCTGCGGGCTGTCCAGGTTCAGTCTGAATAACTGAGGCCAAGTGTATTGAGTAGCTGAAGAATTTTGGCTGTTTCCTTTTGCCTGGAACAAAGTGTAATTGTGGCCAAGTTCCCTGTCTGCACAGCAGAAAGATTAAAAATGCAAAGAAGGAACAAATGCTGCTTGCAGAAAACCTACACAGCCGACCTGCTGCCTCCCCGGGCATCTCACCGACAGTAACGCCGCCCTGTTGTCCTCTCAGTGCGAAGTGCACTGGGAAATGGTACCAAGTAGTCACCTTTTGTCCCCCTCCTAGACAGCTTGTCACTTCTGAATGGACGCGTGTCTGTGGTGCTCTGCACTGTGATAGGGCGGGAGACTGAAGTGCTCGTCAGTAACTGATTCCTTGAGATTCCCTCTGTATTTGTGAGTGGTGATGCGTGACCTCTGGGTTGAGCAAGTTAGAGAAGTATTCTCTTAGTTCAGACTAGAAGTTAAAATAAGTAAACCCTGGGAGGAACTGTATTCCTCTCCTTTGCCATTGCTGAGCCAAGACCGCTGGTATGGCGCTGTCCTTCAGGAGCGCTAGCTTGGAGTGAGCTGTCTTTCAGGAGAGGGTTTAAGTCAAGGTTCTGACTCTGTTTCAGTAAAATTTCCACAACCTAGCTGACATGGATGTCCTGTTTTGGGTTGAGAAGCCAGCATTCTGCTTCGTTTGTATCTGCCTCTAGCTTTGACCCAGCACGTGGTTCCTTTCCTGTCCGTCGTTAGTCTTGTTTGGCCGAGCAGCAGTGACCTGCTGTAGCCCACCTGTGCTGGAGAATGCACTGCTCAAACAGGGCTCTGTTGGGTCCCAGTGTGCCTTCGCAGGCTGCGCACTTTGCAAGGGTCCTTTCTCTTCATGGCCTTTCTGTCTGCTCTTCCCTCGCAGGACTGGAAGGACCACCAGCATATCTGCGGCCAGTCAGCCACAGTGACAGTGCAAGCCGACGAAGTGCACGTCACAGACAGCGTAATGGAGAAAGTCACCGTCTGATCACACCTACCTCTTTAACCGTTCATGAACAATGTGGTGTGGCCGGCTGGATCGGCAACCCGGTGTGGACGGTCTGTCCTTTACAAACCACACTCTTCTCTCTAGCAAACTCATTTTTGAAAGACTTTTTGATACTGTGACAGCATTTGCCTACTCCCGATCCTTTTACAAAACTTCGAACGATACAGAGACTGTGAAAACCTCATCTGGGAAAAACAAACCCCACTGAACTGCAGCCGAGCAGCTGGGAGCCACCTCCGGCTTAAGGAAGCTCTGACTTTGCCCGACTGGAACCTCCACCATGTGGATTACAGCGATCTCATCATCTCTCTTGAGATGGATCTAAAGCAGGTGCTGCAATGAGATATGCCAGTGTTCCCTTCTCCCTGTGCCTCCCTACCTCTTGTTTGAAAACAGAAACGAACCTTCATTTGGTTTATTTAATTGCCTTGAAAAAGTCAGTACAAGTTCTTAGTTTGCCATTGGAAGGACTTTTTTTTTTTTTTTCCTGTGTTCCCTCTGTGCTGGGCAAGTTTGGAACACATTGGAGCTTCTGCACTTGAATAGAACTAAAAAATAACATGTTGTTAAATAAAATGTGGTGAAATCATGAGCGTGCCCAGCGGTACTGTTTCATTCCCGCAGCAGCACTTTAACGTACTGATAAATGCAGGGGTGGCTGCAGCGTGGCTGTTGGGAGCTGGTGCCGCTGCACCGCAGCTGCGGTTACACACGTGTGTCTTTGCTCTCCGTCGATGCCCGGCTGGGACGTGTTTGCTGAGCAGGGCGGTGCGGTCTGATCACGTGGCGTGCCTTGGCTGTAGCTCATAGCGGCCATCTGGCCAAAATCAGATCTGAGCAAACCCAAGGTGAGAGCGTATTAATAGAGTGCTGTCCTGTCATTGCCTTTTAGTAGCTACTAATTAAACAAGTGGTGAGCACTAGGAAGGGATTTGCTTCGTTCACTGCAACAAAATAATTTAATTATTAATGTACTTCTTTAATAATTCAGGCTGATCAGGTGCCTTTATTCATGTTTGAAGATTAACGCCCCAGGCTGGAGGACTCTCAGTAGACGCACACCTCTGGTTGGTTGGTTGGTTTTTAAAGCTCAGGAATAGCAGCTGTGAGGCGTTACTGTCCTGTCTGGTTATTCGCTGGGATTTAGTGTTGGTGGGCCAGGAGGGTTATTGTTCAGCTTCCACTCCAAGGGGCGTCACCTCTGAATCACAGAGTGACCCAATCCAGCATCATAAATGCTGTCAAAAGGAGAAACTTCTATCCAGAGTTGCAGGACAGTAATAACAGAAAAACATGATGGAAAATCCTGAAGTCTTACACTAGTGGTTTCTGACGAGTCCATTCCTTCCTCTGGGAATCTTAAAGGTCTTTTTATGTTATACTCCATGTGTTATGAGGAGATGGAAGCCGGTTTATCATGTCTTACAGCATTTGCTGCACTGCTGATGTTTCCCTTCAGGAGACCCTGTTAGCAGGGCAGGACCTGTCCGTGGAGGGCGGGTGACAGGTCTCTAGCACGAGTCAGTGGCAGCTGATGGATATTTACTGGAAAAGTTCTTTCTCCTAATGCAGAGTGTCATGGGCAAGGCAGGCAGCACTGCGGCAGGAGGGACTGCCGCCCATGGTGGGCAAGGAATTGGTGTTGGCAGAGAGAAGGCAGCAGCGTGCCAGCCTCCTCCGAAGGAAACTGTCTCTACTGGAAAGCCAAGCAGGAACTGAAGCAGGATGAGAACAGAAATTACACATGTAAAACTCCCGGGAAGGAAAGAACAGGCAATTCCTTAGATTCCCACAGCAAAATGCTCACTCCTGCTTCCCAGAGTCATACTTCAGTATTTGTAATAGTTCCTTCTCACACTGTTAAATTATGATTGCCTGTTTTCTAAAGCTTAAACACAATCACTTAATTGAAAAGACAGTCTTAATTGAGCCCTGCAGTAATACAGCTAATTTACAGGGTTTCTTGCCTCCATCTATTGCCCATTAAGGTTCTGACTCAATGAAACTGCGCCGAACATCGAACACCTAGTGCCGCTGTTGGGCTACACCACCCCTTTGTTTCCAGCGCCCAACCTCAGCAGCACCCTCCAGTAGGCACCAAGCTCCCGGCACGGCGGTGCTGCGGTGGAGGTCTGTGTGTGCACCAGATCATGTGCTGGTCCTCCTGCCGTCGGCCGGGCGGGCAGCAAGCAGTGCTGCTGCTTCAGTCCGAACCCCTCTTAGCGCTGGTGTCTGTGAGCAGAGGTGCTGTCCTCTGAGAAGACTGCAAAGCCGCAGTGTAGTGAATCTGGATGAGTCGCTCCTCAAATAAAGGAGGGCGAGACAGCAGCATTAGAATTAGTCTCCCGTTAGAATGCAGCGAAGCCTGGCTCTGAAGTGGCACCTTTGGAGTGCTATAGCAGCACTTTCAATGTCAACCACAGCTTTCAGTTGGAAAATACTGCTGTCGCTTCACCCCTTTGGCTCACCTTGTGTTCTCCACAGAGAACCGTCCCTGTACAGCACTGCTGGTTTGAGAAGCAGAGCTCTGCGTGGATTCAAGGACAAGTACAGCTACGTGAAGAGGTGAGCTGAGATACCAGGTACTCAAGCTTGCCAGGTCTGTTTGTGTCAGTGACGGGGCAGCAACTTAGACAAACACCGAGTCTTCTGCTGTCCTTATTAGATAGCTCGTGGCTGAGTGTAGCTGAGCCTTGGTTACTGTCTGAATTGTGGCTTTACTGCACCTTTTAAGGGAAAAAGTATTTGGAAGAGAGTGGGGCAACTTTCCTAAATGAAAAAATTGCAGGTATGACTAACCTGTAATTAAAGGTCTTGGGGAGCTTCCCATCAGAGCCCTCGTGTCTGGGGCGGCTGCACCCCAGCACAGTGGCAAACTACAGAACTCAAAAAATTTACAATATGATCACTGGGAATTTCATATGTTTATTAGTTGATGATAAATTGATCAAGCAATTATTATTCTTAGTCAAGGAAAAACTTCAGTCCTCCCTGCAGTATTTCTTTCCTTTTGTTTCTAAGTAAACAAATTACCCCTTGGAAAGCAACAACCCTATACAAAAATCATTACCGAGAAGATTGCTGGTTTGTGCAATAATAATTTTCTTCCCTCCTCAGCCTCAGAGAACAGCATTAGCTGCTCCCTCTGGCTACCTTCGGTGTCACTGCGCTCAGCGATACAAAAAGGTATACAGGATTTTTTCCTGCAGGCTGGAAATGGTTCCCTGCAGGTATCGTAGGGCTTGATAAGGAATTCTGGAGCACTAGTAATGACATCATTGTGCCTTTGGGTGGGTAAATGTCAAATTCCTAGTAGGCAGCCACATGCACTCTTACAGGGACCTTACGACTCTCATCCTCGTGTGCCTTGCATGCCCTGTGCGCCAGCAGCCTCAGCGTGACCCGTCGCCATTCCCAAGCAGGGAAAATAGGACAATTAGCAAGGCCAGGCGGCTGTTTTGTGAGCTGGTAATGAGTGAGGCGGCTGCGGCGGGTGCTGGGAGGGATGAGCAGTACTTGTCTGTCTAGTGCGCAGGGAAAGGCCACTGCGCTTCAAGCGTGGGATTACAGAGCAGCACTACCCCACTGTGGTCGCTTTAGATTTCTCCAGGTCTTGGCCAAATTTTGGCATTTCTCAGCCAAGGGTCAGCCTTCGGGCCCCGAGGGGGCCAGCGATACTGCATAGGGATGTTTTCTTTGCGTTTGTTTGGGTTTTAGTTGTTGTTGGTTTGGGGTTTTTTGGTAGGACTTTAATGTCCCCTTGTCAAACATGACTAAAATCAGTCTTTGAATTTAAAATTATCAAGGGTAAGGGGGAAGGAGATTGCACAGGTAGATAGATACACCCTCATCTGGCATGTGAACATCTGGAAATGAGCTTAACAGCCTTTGTTCCTGCCAGACTCATGTCCATGTTACCTCACAGTACTGGTGGTTAATGCTGCTCCAGCAGGCAGAGTCCGTGGCAGGTCCAGAGCCAGCTGAAAGCAGCTCAAGCAGCACGTGGGGCCCTGCTCCAGGACAGCCCAGGCCTGTGAGTAAAATGATGCAAAAAGAATATAATTTATGATCCTCAGCAGTCTGTGCCAGGCTACCGCTCTGCCCAGAGCCACTTCTGAACTGAAGTGGGCTGAAGAGGGATGAAGTACTGCACTTGCCCTTTCCTGCATCCCAGGGGGTTTCTTTGCCGGGGTGAAGGAGGCAGCCTGACTCCGAGACACATGGTGTGTCCTAGTGTGCATCAGCAGGGCTCGATTTTGCTCTGCACTCATGAACGTGGTTTGTCCCTGTAGTTTAAATCATACAGAACTGGCGGAGATGGGCCGATGCCAGGCTGGGCTGCAGTAAGGGAGGGCTCCTTCAGTAACGCGTCTCGAGACAGCACTGGGAGGATTCCCCCCGTGCAGAGGTGAGAGCAGGGAATTTGTCTGCCACTTGGGACCAGAGCAGCTGCAAGCTTCAAAGCTCTTCTGCCTCCCTGGATCACGGAGGGGATGAAGAGTGTTTTAGTTTGCTTAGTGCCAGCTATGAGAAGCCCAAACCAGACCAAACGCCTAAATCTAAAGCAAGAGCTGTTCTGAGAACCATCCCTGCTGTCCTCTGGCTTCTCTTGCCATTTAGATCAACCACCAAGTGTCACAGAAGTGGCTACACCTGCAGTTTGCAGTGGGGAGAGTACCCCAGCTGTAGGCACTGGTACTCACCTGTAACTCCTTATCACAAAGAGCTGGGAACCGGCATCCTTTAGGACCATCTCTCCTGCTCCCCTCCTCCCCAACAAAAACAGCAGACCTTAGGCAGAAATAGGTCTTTAATGAACTATACAAAAAATAGCCTGGATGTTCCATCTCCCCACCAGTTCCAGGGGGCTCAGCAGAAGAGGTGCAAGACTTTGCGGAAGAAGTTCCTGAACTCCGTGTTGAAAACGGTATAAATGATGGGGTTGAGAGCACTGTTGACGTAACCCAGCCAAGTGACAGTGCTGGTGACTTGAGTGGGAATGGTGCAGGACTTGCAGAGAGCCCTGGTAATGTGGACCACAAAAAAAGGTGTCCAGCAGAAGAGGAAAGCACCTGCCAGAAGGACATGAAAGAGAGAAGGTGATGTGAATGTTAAAAAAGGGTTTAATTTAAGAAACACAGCCTGGGCCAAACAAGAAGGGAGACAGCTCAGAGTGCTTTGGGAAAAAGCAGGAGATGATGTGCTGACATGTAGAGCTGGGCTTACGCCCAGACAAAAAATTTAGGATGTCTTTCTTGTTCTAAATGTTGATGAAAAGTCTGAGTTATGCATTGTTTTGGGTTTGTATTTAAGATATCAGGAGTCACAGGTTTACCTTTGAAGAAAAGGTTGGATTATAAACACTACGTATGTTCTTTCCCAAGCGTGGTGTTTGTTGGCACTACTCTGTCGCAAAGGGACACTGAGAGGTTCACTGGATAAACCTCCTCTCGCCACAAGAGATGGGAAGGGCAGGTCTTAAGCCTCAACCAGGCTGTTCCACAGGAACAAGGGGAGGGTGGGTGTTAAAACAAGTCCACACGTGATGGAGAGGGAGGCTTTTATGTCACCCTCACCTCCTCCAGCAAGGAGAAAGCATTGTTCTCAGCGCGACAGCTCTCATCGTTGCCCAAGCACCCATCCCTGGGCAGTGTGGCTCCTGGTAGGGCAGTCAGCAAAGCATGCGTTCCCTTCGCCAGGTTCAAACAAGTCCTGCCAGACCGACCCCTGCTGCAGGACAACGCAGCACATTTCCCACCATTCCCCAGCCGTCACCGACTGCTACTCACCGACAACCACAGGCAGCACCCGCATGGCCTTCCGCTCCCGGCCGTTGATCTTGGCCCGCTTCCGCCTGTGTCCTGGGTGTGGGTACTTGAGGTGTGGGTAGGAGACAGTCTGGATCCCATTGTTCATCACACAGTCCCCAGGGTGCTCAGAGTGGGCGTAAGGGTTGCACTCCTCTGGCTCCAGCCCGGTCTGCTCTCGCTCAATGAAGGTTGAGGGGTGATAGAGCTTCCTGTTGGCCCCATAGATGCTGCCCCTCAGCTTGGATTTCCTGGCTTCTTCCCAACGCTTGAGTCCTTGGAACATGGCGCAGTAGAGCACCAGCATGACGGGGCAAGGGATGAAGAAGGAGCAGATGGAGGAGTACACGATGTAGTTGTCATCCTCCAGCTGACACAAGCTGGGGTCCCGGTTTGGGACGTTGTTGAGGCCAAATATGACTGGGGATGCTACAGCAAAGGCGAATATCCAGGTGGTGGATATAAGGATCAACTGCCGCAGGTCGATTTGTCGCCGGTTGTAGTTCAGTGGGATTGAAACGGCAATAAACCTGCCAATACAGGCCCCAGGTGAGTCAAGTCCTAGTATGGTGGTGTCACCACTGGTAACATAAGCGAGTGGTCCCAAAGCTGCTTGCCACTGTCCTTCCCCCCTATTAATTTACTGACATGGCCAAGGCCTGGGCTACAACCACTCTCCCCCCCCAGAAGAGCACCCAAAGGGGCAGCTGAGACCCAACTGTCACACAACTGTGTTTTCAGCTTGGCCACCGCGAGGGTACGGATGGGACACAAAGGCGGTGATGGGGGAGGATGGTAGGGCAGAACAACCTCCAGAGGGGGAGCAGGATCTGGCCTCCCTGCACGGGAGCCTTGCGAGGGCACGTGTGGAAGCAGTTTGATGCCAGGACACGGCGTTCCCTCTGGCACGAGCAGGAAGAAGGCACTTACCGATCCACGCTGATAGCACAGAGGTTGAAGATGGAGGCTGTGCACAGCATCACGTCCATGGTCATCAGGGCATCGCACAGCACCGTGCTGAGGGACCACACGCCTCCCTGGAACTGAAGAGATCCCCAGGGTAAGCAGATGCCATCTCCCACTCCCTTTAAGATGATGCAGAACAACACTGTGCCTGGGCACCTCAGCCACTTGCACTTCCCTCCAAACAAGCAGCCTGACTCCGAGCAGTCCTGCCCACAGCACACTACTCCCCTCCCAGCAAAGCACCTCACGCAACAGCTCACAGCTTGCCTGGGCCTTCGCGGTTCTGGCCTGGCTGGAGAATTGCGTCCACAGACCATCAGCATCACCAAGCAAGTCGTGCTGGGCAGAATAACGGCCGCAGGGCAGCCCTGGTTAGTGCAGAGTGACAGCCAGCAGGCGCCAAACCCCCAAACTCGTCAAACTCACCACCCCAAAACCTCCCCAGTAACACAGGGCTGAGCATTCACTGCGCAGCATCGCTCGTTGTTGGTCACTGCAGTGATGGAGCATGAAGCTCCCCTTCCATTTTTCATGTCCGAACTGCTCAACATCCTGTTTGCAGACGCAGTGACTGGTTTCTGTGTGTTACACAACTGTTCCATTCGGTCACGCTAAGCACAAGGCCAGCCTCTTCAGACAGTGTTCAACCTACTCGGGTATAATCTCTTGTTCACTCTCTCTACAGCTGCAGGCACCCAGGGCAAAGCAGAAGTGCTGCCAGCGAGAGGACGTGACCAGACGTGTGTCATTGGTCTGTATTACTTGGACGTGCTGACCCTGCTGTACCAAAGATACCAGTTAAAAATCTACGCTATTGCATCCCAAATAATGCTCTGAAAAAAAAAAAATCCAACAAAGCCAGAAAATGCCCGCGGGTTTACGGTTTATCAATACCAGCTTGTGGAACAGGAACATTTGCTCAGCAGTGTGCTGTGAACCCGGCTGTTGAAAAAGGGGAATGGAAGGAAAAGCTCAAGGAGCACAGAAATAAGTGAGGATTCATTAAACCCTTCTTCAGCACATGGCGCCACACGCTTGGCCAGACCCTCGTGCATCCAAAGCTGCTGCACTGAATTCAGCTTCCTTTCCCTGCACCAGGACAAGACCATAAACAGAATTTTTATAAACACTCTAATTTTAGTGCAACAAGAGAGGGTGCCTTTTTGTTTTTCCCTGACAGTAAAAAAGGGCTCAAAACCCCGCTCAGCTCAAGCTGACCCCCTCCATCTGAGTTCAGGAATTGAGAGGAAGAACGTCTCCCTCGCTCCTCTGTATCAAACTTGTATAAATCTCCGTCACCCCACGCCGCTGTGTGTGCTCTGCAAGCACTGACTCCAGATGAAATTCCTGTAAAAACCACTCGGTTCCAGGCACAGCAAACCGAGCCGCTTGTATCTGTTGCAACGATGTCGATGTTGTGGGCCTGTGTGCTCCTTCTGTAAGGAGCAGGGCACAGAGCGGGACGCTGCCAGGGCAGAGGGACAGGTTAATGATTTCAGCTTGAAAACCAAGCGGCCAGTAGCAACAGCCACTCGTCATGTCTGACCCCAGCACGGGGCTTTTACTAGCAGCTTGCAGATCTGTTCTTGATCGCACTAATTCTTTGCCATTCAGCTATTTTGTATATATTTTATACACATACATACACGTTTTTTTCCTTCAGCTCATACTCCTTCACAATCATACTAACACAGAAGCTTGTGGTCACCCTCTAAACAGGCCTACGGCAGAATTCAGGGAGCCAAGCTCTTGCACAAAGCACCGCCAGCTCGCGGGAACGCCTCTGCCCGGAGCCAGGAGCCCCTCAGCCCTCGGTCCTGTCCCCTCTCGGCAGCCCCGTTATCTCCAGCCTCACCAAATGGCCCAGCGCTGCTTCCCGGGGGAGAACAGCCATGCCGGTGTCACCGAACTGCTGCCAGGTAGGGTCAGAGCACAGCCGCAGTGCTCAGCCCCATTTCAAAGTCCCATACACACAGAATATGTATATATTCTTTATGTATTATATAGAATACACACATGTATAAAATTATATATAGTGTACATATATTATACTACTAATAAGCTATATATTATATATTGCTGTAATATACAGACCATAGTAAACATTTCTACATATTGTGCATACATGGGGCTTTGAAATGTTTTTCTATAGTATGTATTATATATCACTGCAACGTGTAAATTTTATACATTATATATAACTCATTTGTATATTTCTATATGATATATGCTATT
>VZSZ01008127.1:205974-251283 GCA_013398815.1 Ibidorhyncha struthersii
GCACACACACTCGCCCCCGTCCCGGAGGTGAGGGGCACGTCGTGGTGGCCCGTCAAGCCCCGGAGGAACCCCCTCCTTCCCCCCTTGGGGGATGCTCTTCGTGGGACCGACCCCTGCTCGTAACCGCGCTCTCCCCGTGGCCAAGGTGAGTGCTGTCAGTCCGGGGCTTTACCGGAAAAAAAAATCCCGGGGATTAACGCCTCGTCCTTCAGTGCCGAACTCAGCCCGGTCTCCACCTCCCGCGCAGGAGTCTCCTTCTCCCGGGGTTGGGCTTGGTGCCGTCTCTGGAGCAGCAGGGAGAGAACAGCTCTGCACTGACACAGCTAACATCTCCTCCTTGATTAGCCACCTGCTTCCAGGTAGAGCAGCAATCGGTTGGTATTCCGTATTCGGTGCTTCCCGCCCCAAAGCAGCTGTCGGTGGCTCTGTGAGTGAAAAAGAAACAAAACATTTCCTTCAAAGCTAAAAATGACAATAAAACCAAAAGACTTTGCAGTGGCATGTTTTAGGGTTGGTTTGTTTGGTTTTTCTTTCCTTGGTTTTATGTTTTGTTCTTTTATTTGGGATTACAATTTGCTTGACTTTTTCGCATGGCACATATGGGGCCATCGCATGACTCCTGTTGTAAAGTGCCATAGCAGGAAGATAAAAACCAAGGACTGGGTCTCCTACAGTGAGATTTCTGTACGTTGGACATAATGTCTTTCTTGGTGTGAGCCTGACCATGTGTACGTGACAGAGGCACTGGCCCCACGAGCACTGTATTGCAAATGTTGTGGTAGAGCAAAGGACTCTTGGGTCTTGGCTGGGCCCTCACAAAGAGGGAAGAAACCCTCTTTGTGAGCAAAGTGTTTAGAGTAAGTGAACTTTAGGGTAAGCAAGTGTTTAAAGTAGAACGTTGTTCTAAGTCAGCTTGACCTGAAGGAGACTGGGGGAACATGAACAGGGATTAGAGAAATCAGCGCCATTAGCTTTGATCTCCAAGAGCATCTGAAGGACTGTAGAGTCTCCAGAAGTCCAGAAAATGGCAAACACTGCTAGTTTTTAAATAGAGAGAGACAAAAAATCAGGACACTAAAGAGCAACCTGAGTTGCTTCAATCCCTAGAAAGTAACAGAGCCTGTTTGTTTCCATGCTAGACCTAGGAGCACTTGTAGATATAGGGAGAAATAGTAAATATCAGTTATCTCACTTTAGCTCTAGCTGCAATCTTACATGGCATTCTCTTAAGCAATGTAAGAGGAAAGACTAGGTGAAATTATTACAGGTTGGGTGACTAACTGGAAAGTTGTATTCCAAGATCTGTGCAGCATCTGGTAATATTTAGTGTTTACATAATTGACCTGGGTAAGGGTCCAGTGAGCCCATTAATTACATTTGAAGATACTACCAAGACCGGAGAGGCTGTGAGCATCTTGGAGCACAGAGTTAGAATTCAAAATGGTCTTGATAAGTTGGAGAAACTGTCTGGCAATTGCAGGATGCATTTCAAAAGGAAATGCATCCTGCACTTGGGCAGGAATAATCAACTGCAGAAATGCAGGACTGAGGAAGCAAGTGGATAGGCAGCAGGTGTGGGAGCAAAGGTGGTGTAGCAGGTCACAAGCTGAATATGGGGGTTAGGATGTCTTACTGTTGAAAATGAGAGGAAAAAAAATAAGTCAGTGCTCTACTGGGATAATGCTGTTTGTGAGGTACCTGTGCAGCTGCAGTCTCAGGCAGCCTTCACTCTGTTAGCCACAGTCAAGGTCGCTTTTCACAATATTTGTCATAGTTATGTCAACTGAAATAAGAGACTTCAATTATGATTCCTAGAGGTAGGGTTTAGGGTCTCCTTTATTTTTTTATGTGCCTTTTTTACTGATTAACAACTGGTGCGACTGGTGTGGGGAACCATGGTGCCACTACCCGACCCCTTTGCATGTGGCCCCTGCCATGGTGAAGGCACATCACTGCATTTGCCCCTGCACACATGGAAATGAGCTTGGTGCAGTCTAGCAGAGATGGAGCCTGAGGCTTAGGAAGGACAGGGGAGCTGTGACCCCCCATTTCTAGCCCAGATGGCTTGGGAGATGTGGGACCTTATCCAGACCCAGTGAGCATCTTTACAGACATGCCATCAGACCTCAGATCAGATGTTAAGGGCCAGCTAACCATTCAGATCAGCCTGGTGTTTATGGAAGGCAGTGGGAAGAGAAGACTTAGCAGGAAAGGATCATTCACACTATGCGGAGGGGGAAAACTACATTATTGGCAGCTTTTTATAAGACGAGAAGCTCTTCAGAGCTGCTTGTAGGCTCCAGCTATCAGTGTTCATCTAATCTATTAAGAGACTGTTGGAAGAAAACATCCCTCCAGGCCCCCCTCCCTTCCATGCTTCCCCCAATTCCCTTACTCTTTTTTGAAAAAGGACATGATTAATCCTCAGCATGCGCAGCATGGTAAAGCCAGAGCCCTGCTTTCAGCCGTGGGGACGTAGTCAGATCTAGGTACCATCCTTTCCCCAGAGTGGATTAACAGCAGTTGATTCACACAGTCTGTTTTACGCAGCTGCCTTGGGCTCCACAATTTCATACATGAGTAGGAGAAAATTACTTTGGTTTAAGCACTTCTCTGGCAATCTGGTTTGCCAAATACTGTGTCCAGAGACGTGGCTTCCAAGTATTTTCTAAAGCCAGCAAGAATGCTATCCCTTTAGTAGCTACTGAGTTGCATTACCCCTCTCTCCCATCCCCAGTGTAGGTTTGCCATCCTCACATTGATCCCGATACCCATGGATTTGTCTACTCATCTCCCTCTTCCAGCAGACCCAGCTTTGACATGCATGTAAATCACTATGCAAAGACAAAGCTCTGTCCTACATAGCACAGGAGAGACACTTCCATCTGCTCTGAATGGGACCAACCAAGTCTTTTTCCAAATCTGGTGCTCTCAGCCACCAGCACTAGAGTGGGTACTCACATGCCTTCAGCTCTGCCTGTATTTCTACATTTCTTTGGAAACAGTTCAGGATGGCCTCAGGTGGGCACAAGCACGGCTGCACGTCTGTGAGGTTAAGGAGAGCTTGTTTGGCAATACCTTCATCTGCTGGGAAGTTCAGACAAGGAAGACGCATGTTACCCAGTACAGCAAACTAGGACAAAACTACCCCACCAGTGTTTTTAAGCCTGTATGTCTTGGCAGTATGAGTTTGCTCAGTGGTTTCTATCACCTGGCCACAGCTTTTCTGGTCTGGTGGTTGGTCCCTAAAACCTAACTGCTGGCATGCTTCCTGCTGTCACAGCCTTCACTCAGCGAGGAACTGGTACGGCAGAACCACTTTTACTAGAGCCCTTTTACTCCAAGAAATCAACTCAAATTAGCCAAAGGAGGCCCTGAAGTGCATTAATGAAACTGCACTGAAACCCTGTGTGGACAGGATATCCTTAATTTATTTATGCTTAGACTACTTGAGCCGCAAAGAGAACAGGATCGAATTGTGGCTGCAGGCCTTCTACCTTCCCACAGGGATTAATGCCATTTATCTAATCCACTTAACAGTTAATTTATATTCATTATCTTGATTTTCCCTGTGGGTTAGTGCAGAATGACTCTTAATTCTCAGTGTGAAAACCCTTATTCCAGACTAACAGTGCCTTAATCCTAAACTAGTTTAATCCTGGAGTGGATTAAACTAATGTGAAATAAGGCTTTTGACTTCCAAAAAAGAGCAGCCATGCAAAGCACCAATTAGGACAGCTCTTCAATTGCAAGCTCACAAGCTGCAGTAATCCTTGCTCAGTGTCGCTGAGTCCCACAGTTCCTCTCTGTCTGCCTGCTGCCACTCTGCCCCTAGTGCATCCCTTGGCAGATACAGCCACTGTAAACCACATCCTGCTAGGCCAGCTCCTAGCTGGCCAACTAGCATGGGCCAACTCATTTGGCTTTGCTGTGCGACAGTGTCTTGAGGGGAGCAGTGAATCCTGGACAGCAAAGGCTAGCAGAAAAGCACCTCTTTTTTCTGTTGGCAGGTATAAGCATTAGACTCAATCCCTTTCTTGGATAAGAGGAACCGTCCTCCTAGCAGAGGAGAAGGAAGGTCTGTAATACATCAGCATATCCAAAGAAGTCATCTCATGTCACTGCAAGAAAGAAAAGATGACAAAAGACGGAGTCATTTGTCACCCTCGTGGGAAGCAACAAGAATTATATGTCAAAGTGATGGACAGTGAATGCTTAGGAGGCTCTTTGGAGAGTGTTTGATGTGGTCAGTGGTTTTGAACAACCCTTTTTTCTTGGATGCGCTGCTTGCAGGGTGTCCTGGTTCCCCATCACACTGTGACAGCCTGCTGGCTCAGAGCAGGCGGGTGGAGCTCAGGGCAGCTCCCACAGCTGCTCTTTTTGTCAAAAAAAAAAAAAATGTTTTATTCCGTCCTAAGTAGATGCTATGAAGAACACAATGTATGAACTGCAGCACCTTCTGCCAGCATGGACACCCCAGCCTCACATAAGAACGTGCCTCAGTTTCCCCCTTATAAACTGGCAAAGTGGTCCCCCAGCCACTCCATCAAACAAACATCTGTCCATACACAAGTGATGGAGTCTCTATATAAACCCATATCAGTGCTTGTCAAATACGGGGAAATAAGACGCTGGTACCCAGTACCTCTCAGGACTTCTGCCTTTCCTTCTGTGCCAAGCATCTGCGACTGCAGCCTGTGGCATGCAAAGACTTTGCTTGTGAGTGCTGTCATCGTCACTGCCCTCCAGCCACCTACAAACTCAGCTGCCAGAGACCAGCTCATGGCAGCACCAGGAAAGCAACAGTTTCTTATGCAAATCAACAAAAGAGTGGGACATCTGCCTTTTCGGTGTGTTTTGTGGTGTGTTTTTAAGAGAAACTCAGGAAAATGAGCAGTGTGTTTGGGTTGGTTTTCAGCAAGCGTCTGCTTGCTGACAGTGGCTGCAGTGGCGCTGGTCCCCAATAACCAGCAAAGGAGGTGTGAGGAGTCCCCCCAGAGAGTCCCCCAGGGTGAGTTAATGGAGGATTTGATTGCGAGCCAGTTCAAAGAATCAGGAAAGTTGCAAAATGAGACATCTGTCAGAGTCTCCCAAAAGACATGGAACTTTTATCACCGTAGTTTTTCGCACTTGAAGTGCTGAATTTTTAAATAGAAAAGGAGAACAAAATTACCTGCCAAAGTTTCAGCACAAATGTGCCTAAACTCAACTGTTGAATAGTACCCTGATAGCTGGGCAACAGATCACTGGGGCTATCTTCAGGTTCAGAACAAAAGGAGGAAAATAAAGAGCTTTTAAAGCCAATCCCATTCCTTTTATTTGACATATTTAGCTGAGCAATTCTCTGTGAAAGAATCATCCGCAGCAAAGCCGTCCTGCTTTACAATCTGCCTGTAATGCATTTCCGAGAAAAGAGACAGAGGCAGCATCCTGCCTTTCAGGTTAACCTTTGCAAGAGAGGGAAGAGGATGCCACGGCTCTCTTGGCTTTCCGGACTCTATGAGTTCCCCTCCAATAAGCTGCAGGGATTTATGTACACACTGAATAGATCTTTTGACATTTAACATTCTGGCAAGTCATGATAAATCCATGTAAGATGTAAAAACTCATGCATTTTTAATGGTGATTAGCTGTGGGGATGAAACTACAGAGAAAATGGCTGGATTTTCTGTCTCTGTTAGCTTAGAGTCAAAACTAGATGTTTTTTGTGGATGCCTGGTTTCAGACTAAGCCACATAATTATCTCATGCAGGGGTAACCTGGTGAAATACAAGGGTCTGTGTCACAGGGCAGATCAAATTAATATGCTTCAGGAGCCCCTACTGGTTTTAAAACATCAGTGAGATTATTAGAGCCGCTTGTTATGAAAAACCTCCTGGGGAGGAGAAGTGCAAGGAAACATAGGCAGGGAAAGGTATGTCTGTGAGCAGCAAGCACCTATAAGTGCACCTCCTTCTACTCTCATCTTCACAAAGCCTGTTCTTGTTCACCTGGAAGGGGTGTTCTTTCAGGTTCCTGACAAAGTCCAAAGAGGGACGCATCCAAAACAAAGCTCAAGCAGCTGCGTAGCTGTCAGGAGCTGCTGTGTTCATTGCTGGCACTGCACACCTGGAACAGCTGGGCCAAGCCTGCCTGCCAGCCAGGACACAAAGCATGTCGTCCTTATAATTAAAATTAATTCCCTGAAGTGCTTTCTCTTCTTCCCCAGACACAGCAAACAGCTGGAGGCTGAGATTACGGACGCTGATGCCAATTAGAGCTGTGATAAGGCCAGACACATGGGGAGCATTAGCGCACGGCTCTGCTGTGGAGAGGCAGCACTTGGAGCTCCTCTGTGTCAAGGTACAAGGTAACTTCCAGCTGGGCAGAGAGCAATGCCGGGGAAGGAGGGCAAGGATGGCCAGAGCAGCCCAGGGGAGGAAGCCACCCAGTCCTGTCCCATCATGTCCCTGCAGTGGTATGTGTTGTCCCACCCACGTATCCCACACTGTGGAGACTACCTGGAGGCAGGCAGAGTGCACCCGCTTTGGCAGTCCTCAAAGGAGATTTGGGAGAAGGGTGTAAAAAAACAGCAAGGCATTCATGGAGGTGGCAGTTTGTCCTTGCAGGTCTTTAAAAAGCTTTTTGTTTTTCCTTTGTGACAGAGAGACAGCCACAATATGCACATCAGTTGGGAAAAGAGTTCCCCTCTTCCCCTGAAAACTAGACTGTGCCCCAAGCCTGGTTTTTGCATTTCTGGGTCACAGTGCCAGCCATGGTAAAACCAACCCTTATTTCTCTCCACTGTGTCCATTCCCAAGCAGGAAGGAAGATGCGCTCATAGGAGGGAAGTGCCTCACAGTAGCCCTTCCAAATTCAAGTCTGTCTCCTGCTTGCCACGGGTGTGCCCGCGCAGGAGAGCAGCCTCTGCAGGATGAGCCTGGCTCAGCCTCAGCATCCCCGGGCAGAGCATCTCTAGGGAGGCAGACTTTCACCTTTAGGGGACCCTTTGGCTTAGCACCCATCCCTACTCCAGAGCCAGAGGATAAGGGATGTTCTGGCTTGCTTCCAAAGCACCTCTCTCACCCCATACCATGGAGAGCCAAGGCACTCTGCCAGCACCCAAGGTACCACTCATGCACCAGTGGAGTCCTTTTCCCCTTTCTCTTCCTGATTCTTAGCAAAATGTTTCAAGTGTTTTGTTTTTCCAGTGTGAGCCAAACACCTAATATTTTTCTTAATCTCTTCTCTCAAAAGAGCTAGGTTTTACTGCAGATTTCACCCGAGGATTTGGCTGGAGGCAGATACAACTTTGATCAAAATGACTGAGGTCTGCTCTAGCACAGCCCAGAGCTCCTAACACAAAGGTTTTGCTGCCCTTGCCCCTGGGTAGTACTGCCAACCATGGAGAGAACTAGCAAGTCCAGCATCTTCCTTTCAGACTTCAGAGCACAGTGAGTCTTATAGGGAGTGATATAGCCCAATTGCACACATGGAGGCACTGGGAAGCCAGCAAAACAGAGTAAACATGGATTTTCCCTCTGTTTTGTGCATTGCTTTAAGCACAAACCTCCAAAAGGGACCATGAGGGGCTGGAATGCTTCTGTGACACTGGATTTATTTCAAGACAAGGATTACTCCCTACCTTGTTCAGGGTTTGGGAATAATATCTGAGTCCACCTTGGGACTTAAGAGTGGGGTAGGTGTTTTTCTGAGGTCCCACAGCCATGTGGAACTGTGATTTTCCTTCTCCCTTACTCTCCAAAGCCCACCTACAGCTGCCCCTGCTCACCCCTTCTTCCCATCCCACTCTTCCCCATTGCAGCCAAAATTACAAAATCAGGTGGTAAAGATTAAAACCACTCCTGAAACTATCCTGTGCAAGAAAGGAGCATTTAGAAGGCTAAATCCTCCAATCTCCTTATTCCAATTAGGGTCCTTTCTCTTACAGACCTGGGAGTGGTGCAAGAAAATTCCTCCAATCTACTCTCAGTAGATAGCAGCGTCACAGTCAGCTCCTTGGCATGGGGAAGGTTCATCTGCAAACATACAAGAGAAAATCCTCACTACACACATGGACTCACACACATACATATTAAGAAAGAAAAAAAAAAGAATGGGGGAGGTAGAAGTTCCTGAACACCCTGTAAGCTGATTAAAGGGTATTTTACTTTTACGTAGGAAGGATTTAGCCATGCAGTTCCTAGTACCATCTGACCTCAATAAACTCCCATGCCATCAGTGGGTGCTGCCATTGGATGGGGTCACAGCCTGTGCTTGCGCTCCTCAAAGGTCAGCTGCACCTAGACAGCTTCATCAGAACTTGTGACAGCATTGCTGGATGTGTCTGTGGGATGAAATGGACCTGCCCCAACCTTCTCAGCCTGCCTTGACCCTTGTGCACATAGCCATCTCAAAGCCATGGACCTCAAAGACAGCAGTGCAGAGGCTGTAGGAGCATTTCGGGATGCGTGTTTTGGCCAGCCAAGGTGTCTCCATGAAGAGCTGCCCCAGCAGATCCTGAGTTGCTGCATAACAAGCTGGGGTCTGGACAGTGGACAGTCTAGCAAGGGATGCTACCTTGTAAGGGTTGCCCTGGATAAACAGCAACCCCAAAGGCTGGATGGGCTTTTCTGGTCCAAGGCAGGAGCAACAATGTCCACATGACACTGTAGGAGCATTTATCCAGCGTGTTCTTAAAGCTGACTGGAGATGGAGTCTGAATGCATCCACACTGCTCCTCCAGCCAGAAGGTCTTTTCTGATCTCCTGTACCAATTTCTCTGAAGTGTGAATGGGAATTTTTCCCCTTCAAAACTCAGAATGACACCCCCGAGCTTTGTATGCTGATTTTTGAGAGTCTGCCTACATCCTTCTTGCGGTGTGGGGTCAGGATACCTAGCTTTGTGATGAAACCCTCTCTTTTTCAAAATGCAGGTTCTTCTGTCTTTTCTGCCATTGTAGAAAAAGGCCAAGCTTGTGCTCTTCTTAAATATTGCCATATTTGGGGCTAATAGATTTAACAGAGTTACCAGATGCTGCATTTCACACTGCCGGTTTGGTGACCCCTCCCTCCCACTGTAAAGAGGAGAAAAAAACCACCACTTGCACTTGATGTCACTTGCAGCTTTGATGCATTTGGGATGGGTCAGCTTGTGCACACTAGCTGTTAGGTACCCTTTAATGCAGAGCCTCGGTGTTGAAGTGGGGATGGTCCCTCTGTTCAACCTTTACTCACTGCCACGCACAAGGGTGTCCCCAGCCAACAGCGCGGCTGCGGTGAATATACCCTTACACCCGTGGCAACTGGATTTACTTAATGCAGCTCACCACAGGTCTCTCCATGCTGCGCGTATCAGTCGGTGTCAAGCCTAAGCACAAGTGACTGCACAAAGATCCTGGTGGCTTTACACCTGGCAATGTCCTCAGGGCAGCTCACCTCCTGCTCAGGGATGGCACCGAGGCTCACAGACCCCTTTTCCCTCCTGCCCTGGGGTGTGTCTCCCCGCCTTTTTCAAGTAGTGTTGATGCATGGCCTCAGTGCCTCTTATTGTTACCATTTTGTGGCAGTTTTCTACACATCCTGTAAACAGAGTGTTGTGTGCCATAAACAGGTAAGTCACTGGCAGCTGGTGGCAAGGATCAGTTCAGCCCTGACTTCTTGCAACTTCGGCTATGACAGCTGTGCAAGGAGCAGAGATTGGATGAGGGCAATAATTTCCTTTTCCTTTGTCATTCTTAGAGTCAATGATGGGGAGCTTTTCTCTGCAATGATGCGGCACAGAGATGATGAGTTAGATTACAGTGATTAATGGATGATTTAATCACGCTTTGTGCCTGCTGGATGCAGGCAAGGGGAATCTCCACTCCCACTTCAAATGCTCACACGAATGGAGAATGAGAAAAGCAAGGTGCAAATTCACAAAGCTCAATTCAGCTGATATTGCTAAGCAGCATTGTTTATCACTCCTGTTTCCATAATGTCTCCTGGTGAGAGTTTAATGTTAATTCTGGTTAAAGGAGAATCAGATGTTGTTTCAGTACTGGGGGTTTGGTTTGGGCTCCAGTTTATTCAGGTATGCATTTCAGCTTGCAAAAGCTTTTGAGTTTCCTTGCATGAATTTCCTCACCAGGGGCCTCAGGAGCTGCATTTGAGCTCGAGCCCGTGGTTGTCACCTGCATTATGTTGCAGCAGTGCTGGGCATGGCCACACTCTTTTCTACCCTATCACCTTTTCGCTCTCTGACACTGTTGCTGCAAGGCAAACCCCATTTTTTTGTTGCAAAGTAGCTAATTGCTAATTCAGGTTACTTAGTTCATGTTCTCTCTCCTGTTAACTCACCCTCTGCTGCCATCATGGGGCCACCTCGTCATTGCAACCTCTTCTGTGTGCCTCTCATCTAGACCCCTTTAGATTCTTATAGCAAACCGAGTTTCCCCCAGAGCTCGGGGGCATTTCAGACCCAGTGAGGTTAATTACAAAGTAAAGGAAATCACATTAGTAATTTTTAGCTCCCTATATGTTGTTTAGCAGTTTTTTTATATAAAATTTTTTCCTCCTTGCCTTGTTCCTATGTGGTCTTTCTCAGTTATAGATGTTTGGCAACACCACAAGCCCAAACCGAAGCCAGCCACCACTGATGCAGACATAAAATATTAATACAGAAAATATGAAGATTTAAATGCAAAGAACAAAAATACAAGAATTGCAGATGTCACTAATATCACTGGGGGCTCTCAAAGGAGGGCTGGGTGCCCAGAAGAGCTTTCAGCTGCCATGGGAGAAGGACGTGACTCACAACGCATCCACACCTCGTTGTATAGAGAGGAAATGCATTGAATGAGGCCGTAACACTACAGCAAGTCGTATCAGAATGATGGCAGGAGGGCTGTAGGAGGAATGCCAGCACAAACGCAGCTGAAGAAAGCAGTCGTTACAGAAAGGTCATCACAGAAAGGAGAGGAAAATGGCTGGTAAATGCCTGGATATGTGCAGGACTGACCTGCACTGTCTCAAAGGAGGAAATGGGCTCCCTTGTCCGAGTGGTGGCCATGGCACCTCTTGGTCCTCCAGTCCTGGAATGTGAACTGGAATGTCCCCGCTGTTTCTTCCACTCGCTTTGCAGGGGTCCAGCTGCAGCCGGCAGTCACATACAGTAGTGCTGAGGCTTGCTGCTCGTTAGTGTGTTGGTTATTCTTCCAAGGGAAAGATGACAGGGAAAATCAGGACAGTCCCAGCCCTCTAGTCATGGGGGTGCCCTCTGCTTTTCCAAAGATAAAAAGATACGTAGACAAGAAAAAGTGTAATATAGCTCCTATTTCTCCAGTTGGAAGATAAGATTTATTTATAATGATTAATCCTTCCAAGCTACTTTATACAACATAAAGAAAGAGAGAAAGGACATAATCCTATTTTCTTCCTCCATTTCCATGCCACCTTCAGTATCAGTATTCAAGAGCAACCAGCTCCAAACCCCAACAAAGGCAGGGAATATATTCAAGATGTGTTCTATGCATGTATAACTATGCTTCTTTCTTTGAAGCTCTGATATAGTCTATTCTCAGTGGAGTCTTCCCAGACATGCCTGTGAAACCACAGCTCAAAAGGCATTGTCCCCTCATGCAAAAGTCAGCCCTCGTCCTACTGATCAGACAATGTTTGCCCTAAAAAAGTGACATGTTGTTTAGCCAAATTGCAGGTACACACACATGCACACCGACAGTTCCTGGCAATTGCAAACAAAACCCAAGCCAGGATTAAAAAAGAAGAACAGAAGATTAAGCTCCTATCAAAAGGTAATTAAAGCCAGGAGGAGAGATAATGATGACAATCATAATGAATCAATCGGTACAGGGATGTTTGCCCAACAAATTACTGTCATTATAGACAGAAGCAGGAATTATTACCCATCAGCAGAAATATAGTCCATCAAACTGCTGTGAATGACCTGATCAGGTTTAGAGTAATTAAAGGACATTCCAGCCTAGATGCATTATTTGCTGTTAATCATGATTACTCATATTCATATCTTTACCCAAATAATTGCTTCTGATAAGGGCTGCAGATTTATAGGAGGCCATGGAGAGGAGCGGGCCAGTGGTGCATCATAGCCAGCTGAGAGCCTGGAGTGACCACAGTTTGGTGAGTACCGCTGTGCTGACATGATCAGGCTGCCTCCTTCCCTCTTTCTGTTTTTGGGTGGTGGATTTCAGGCTTCTGTGATGCTTTGCTGGGCCATTGCCATGAAGCCATCCATATCCTGAACAGCAATGCTGGTAATATGTGGGGTTTTCCTCCTCTGGAGCAACCAGAGGAAAGAATGGAGCCCAAAGAGCTGCTGGACCAGATGGCTTCCAGAAATACATGGTCTTTAGTTTTAGGTAGAGCACAATGGAGGGGCAGGAGCAAGAAGGTGCACAAACTGGCTGTGTATCGGCCTTTTTGGAAGCTCTTCTAGTGGTAGTGCTCCTGCAGGGTGATGAGAGCCTTGATTCAGCAAAGTCTTTGGGTGCAATCTGGCATTTTAGCAGTAGGATTTGTCTGCTGGAGAGATCTGAGATGTGCTCAGGTCCTGGGCTGGCTTGGTGCACACTTCTTTCAGCTAAAGGTCCCAGATAGCTACCTAAGGAGTTTGCATTTATTGAAAGCCAGCATAACTGGGGAGGGCACTAAAAAGCTCGTAAGTATCTTAAGAAGGTTAAACAGCTCTACTGTCATGACACTGAAGATCCACCTCCTTCCTGGGGTCTGACTGATTAAAAAAAGCAATGCAATACATCATTATTTATACACAGGAGAAGTTCCTTGCCAGCCATCACTGTTCCTAGCAACTTCAGCAAGCAAATATGATCTGCACAGGGAAGACAAAATTATGTCCAGAAAGGGAGAAAACAAGTTGATCCACTTGATTAGCAGCTAGAAAGGTTATGAAGAGAGGGGAAACTCTGGAGCTAGGGATGGGGTTTAAAATGGGCTGTTAAGTGTGGTGCTCCAAGACAAATGACAGCCCAGGTTTGGTACAAGGAGGGCCAAAATGCTATGGTGAGATCCTGGCTGTGGGTCAAGGCATTGCATGGCAGGTATTGTACAGTCTGAAGGACAGGCTCAGGATCCAGGTTTCCCTTCCCTGAAGGGTGGTGTGCTCTGGTTTTGGTGGCTGTTTTCAGCTCTTTCATGTCCCTTGGTTGGGAAGCAGTACTGTGGAGTCTGGGTTTTTTTGGACTCCAATAAGAAACTGATCTTTGAAATGTCCTTCTTGTTTTACTTATTCCATCCCCCTCAAAGCCCAGATCAGGGAGGAAAACACAGCACTAAGGCACCAGAAGTGTGTGTGAGATTAAGCTTCTCACCTGTCTGCACTGCGACCCCCATTAAATATTTGTGCTGTGGCTTACAGCGAATAAATTTCTGTATAAATCCCCCACTCTTTTCCTTCCTTCTCTTGCCTCTTCTCATCTTGCACCATCTCTAGAGTAGCAAACAGTCCCAGAAGGGTGGCTAGAAAGTGTTCAGGAAACTCTGACAGCCCTTTAATGCTCTTTGTACTGCCTAGATTCAGACTAAAATAAAACCAAAGTGGGAGGACTTTGATTTTGGGTTAGCACGTACTATCTGAGAGTTTCCAGGACAGCAACTAGGAAAGCAAGGTTTGCTTCTTTGCAGGAGGAAGGCAGTTATATTATAAATTACATTTATGGCTCCTGTGTAATCCTTGGGGAGATGTGAGCACCCTCTTATAAAGGCACATACACATCTCTGCAGGCATAGGGCTGCAAAAAGAGCTTGGAGATAAAAGGGAAAAATGTGCGATGGCTTGTGATAAACAAAACGTGCTTTTATTTTCTTTTTATTTCAGTAACAAAACAAAATACAAGGTTCTGCTGCTACTGAAAATGTGTGTTATTTCTTTTTTTTTTTCTTGGAAG
This sequence comes from Ibidorhyncha struthersii, assembly GCA_013398815.1. Lineage (NCBI taxonomy): Eukaryota > Metazoa > Chordata > Aves > Charadriiformes > Charadriidae > Ibidorhyncha > Ibidorhyncha struthersii. The sequence continues at coordinate 219,879 of VZSZ01008127.1, forward strand.
ATAGGCAGATATCGGCACACACAAGAGCCCTTCCCCTGTCTGTAGATGAACTTTTATTTGGTTCATGCCATTTTTTTTGTCTGAAAAAAACCCGAACAGGTTTCTCCTGGGCATCCTCTAGGTACACTAGTAACTGTCCATATGGGATGTTTTCATAGGTGCTTTAAATCCTCTCTCTGAAAGTTCAGCTCTCAGAGACTTACAGTAGAATGGGGTGTATTCCATGGTGTTGTGCCACTGATGGATTAACTCACATGATACCTCCCTGTGTATCCAAGGCATATTATACTGACTCACAGCAAAACTCCAGCACAAACATTTCACACAGCCAACCTCACAGCTGTGCTCTGGGACTGCATGGTGGTGGTGATGGGATAACAACTACAAACAACTACCAACTAACTGGCAACATGACGGATTTGAATTGTTCATCGTTTGTATTTTAAAGAAATACTATCTTTGCTGGCAGGAATTCCTGCCTAATTTAGTTATAGTGGTGGTATTTATATAGCTATGTCTTCTGTGTGGCATGTGAACTGTACCAGACAAAGACCAAGGTCATTTGTTCTGCTGCTCATAAAACCTTGTGCTTTGATTCAGGAGAAAACATGGTTTCCCGGATGACTGGCCTGTGGCAACTAATTATTCCCATGATTGTCCTATCACACTTCTCTGCATCTCTTCCATCCCGGGAGAGGTAAGCATTTCCTGTGCTTCTGCTTCCTTTTTCTCTGTGGCTTTTTGTTCAAAGAGCCTGCTAGCTATAAAGTCAGCCTTTTATCTTCCAGAACTTGCATCTGCTTGGCTGTTGGATATTTTTTTCTACCCTAAATTGATTTAGTTAAATGAGTGCAAATGTTGTAAACGTTTTTCTTGCTTAAGAATGGAAACATTGATTTGACTTAATTCAGGAGAAAAATCAGGACACCAAACAGATCGAGCTACAGTAAAAAAGAGACTCTTGAGTCTGTTTTCCTGCTAGGTACTTGTACAGGCTGACAGAGGTAGAAGTTTCTGTTTCAAATAGCCTGGTCCCATGAAAACATAACCAAAAATAGTCAGTCTTGTAAGTTCAGCACTTCACAATCTTGCATGTAAGACTTCGGCAGAGTTGTCTCTCTTCCCACTTGTGCAGGGGCAATCAAAGCACAGAGAGACTAAAGGACTCTGGAAGAGGACAGAGCTGAGACTGCCGTGCAGACCTTCCATAGCCAGAACCGGTGCCTGGCCCGGCTTCCCTGGCACTGTGCTAGCATAGACACACACACACGTGCACACACAGAGTCTCTCTCCAGAAGTTGGACCCCAGACCTTTTATCCTACCCACTGGCTAGTCTGGTTTGAAGTTTAATTGCTGTGGTTGAACCTCACTGAGGCTTCGAGCACTTCTTTTAACGGCTTGTCAATCAGTAACCTGTGAGTGCTGGTCTTTGGTACCACCACCATTATCTACCTGGTCCTCCAGGTTTGTGTATCTGGGTGTTTATTGCTTCTCCAGTCTCTTGTCCTACTCTTCTGTGCTGAATCAGTGATAAGCTCACATTCCCATATCCTTATGGTAAGGTGATTATATTAGTAAGAAGCAAGTGGAGGTAGTTTTTCTGTGTGATAGTTAACAAAGATATTTCTTTTAAACTTCTACAAGATTTGCCCTTTTTTATGAAACTTTGCCAAATTGGCACAAATTCTTGCCCGTCTTTCTTTGAGACCCTCTTTCCTCAAGGGAGCAGTTTTAAATGCCCATTTTTTCTCTGGTCTTAAAACCATGCCTTTTCACCTCTTTTCTCTTCTAACCTCCCAGGACTGAGAGACATGCTGATGGGCTCTTCCACAGCGAGCTCAGCAAGATGAATGGCAATGCCTATGTGCGGCAGCTAGTCAAACACCTGGTGGGCCTCAAAGAGAGGTAAGGATCAGCCAAAACCACCCTCCTGGGGCATGGAAGTCTCCAGCAGGAGATGGGACCCCAGCAATGAGGGGGATGCCTATGGGGCTGAGCTGTCTCCAGCTCCAGAGCGAAGCATTGGTCTCATTCAGAAGATGCCCAAGATAAAAGGAGACAGAAGAGGAGAAGGGGAGGGATACAAGGCTCCTTGATGGTGGGAAGAGAGAAATTTCTGTGTCTTGTGATAAGTCCCACATCGCATGGCTGGAAGGAGCAGCCGTTGTACTGTATTTTCCCTGACGCAGGTCCCAGAGGCACTCAGATGGACTGTTTACCAGTGAATACAGCAAGATGAGAGGAAACGCTCAGGTTCAGAAATTCATTCAAAATCTCATGGGCCGCAAGCGCAGGTAAGAGCTCTGCTTCCTGGGGAATGGAAAGGCAGCTTGGGCCATGCAGGCTGCAGAGAGGCAGGTCTCAGCTCCAAGGAAAGGTGGGTGGCGTGGCCAGTGGTTTGGAAAACTCGAGACAAGGGCAAGCAGGCTGGGGCTTGGTCTCCTCCCACTAGGCTGTGCCTGGAGCTGCTCTGCAATAGCAGAGAAATTTCATCAGCCTGCCCTGCCTGTCACAGCAGGCAGAGCAGGACACAAACCTTCTCACTGAGGTCATTTCTAAGCATAAAACAACATTATCTATTGCACATGCGTATCAAGCTTAATCCATAGGACACAAAACTTCACATCACAGTCTGGGATTTTTTGTTTGCATTTTGATTTAGCCTTTTGGGGAAAGTTGTAGGGGATCTACCTACATCAAATAAAGCACCAGAGAAAATGTTTGTAGATAAATGGGCTCTGTAGCAGAATGAGGAAGGCTTGTGGGTTTCATGGTCCCCACTCATGGCTCTGACTGCCAAACTGGGCAGGCTTTAGACATAGTCACATACATGGCCAATATGAGGTCCTTCATCCAGCCAAGATATGGGGCCACTAGTTCCCTCTGAAGCCACGTATATGAGCCCATCATCAGTTATAATATGTGGCGCGCTGCGATACAACTCACAACTGCTGCTCCCCTTGCTGCTGCTATGTTACAAAGGGACAACATTGCCTGGAGAGATTGACTTCAAGCTTGGTCCTTTCTGACCAAGCACATTGATTCCTTCCCATCTGTTCAGGGTGCTTTGATATTTTCTGGGCCATGCACCACTAACAAAATCCTGGCAGATGCAGTAGATTTTTAATTTCCAAATGAAGGAAAAAGGTATATATCGATGGGTGGAAGGACATGCCGGTACTGCGTAAAGAGGCGGAGTGCAAGCACATATTAAAACCTGTCCATTTGCCAGTTAGAAAGCATCTGAGCCTGATTTGAAGAAGATACTTCTTTTTCTTTCTGCACATCTACAGTGACAGTCAGCAGGTTAACAGAGCATGGACCCTGGGGCAGGTCGGTGAGGGCGTGAACCTGCCTTCCAGACAGCAGTGCTACTTTACAGCTCTGGTGGTTATACTATTTGGGTTTTTTTTTTAAATTATTATTATTATTTATCTAAACCAGCTCTCCAGGCCCAGTCAACACAGATTTGCAGGGAAGAGAGGAAGAAAACAGCCATGAGGAACTTTGCTTTATGTGGTTGTACCAGAGCTTTCTAAACACCAGGTAGGTAGGACAGATTTGTCACCTTTATGGCCCTGATCACCACAGTACTGAAGCTGAAAGAGGACTTTTGGTAACTTGTAAATGCCCAGTTTTTGCCCCAAGCACAGAAGTCTGATGTAATGCAGCAGATCAGAAGGGCTCAGCTGATATCCTCAGAAAGGGAAGGGTGGAAGATTTATTAAATTGTCCATATTAAAATCACTTCTGCCTCGTTCCCGACCAGTTTGTGAGGCACTGTCTTGGGGACTGTCATTGCTGAATTGCAGCCCTCCATCACACACTTTTGTACCTCCTGTCACTCTGCCAGCAACTACGCTCCCAGGGCTGGTTTGCAGAGCTAGGAAAGCAAATGCTTTAGTCTAACTGCAAGGTGGCATGTGGCTGTGTGCAATCTCAATTGATTTCCATGCCTACATTCACGGTGATCTCTATTTCTACGTGCCAAGCCCACCTGGCAGTCAGTTTTGCCTTACCTAAAGAAAGCTGGCATTGAGATTTACAGCTAATAAGTGCCATATAAAAGCCAGTTATTAAAAATAATAAAAGATAGGGAAATTAAATAATATCTATTTCTAATCGTAGAGTTATCATCCTGGGCTGAAACAATTGTTCATCCCATTAGAAAACCTGATCTAACAGTTAAAATAGAAAGCCTTTGCTACCCTGGCTTGATTCAATTATTGATTCACACACACCTCAGGATGGGCTGTCCCAGCATCTGGACATTGTCTCTTGCTAGTGACCATCCACTTTTAATTAGACATCTCACTGTTAAATCACTAAAATTAGAAGCAATAATCTGGCCCTTAGTACCTCTTGTCCACATTGCCTAGAATAAATGGGGATGATAACACAAACAGGCTTGCCTGTGCATTTGTGGGGTGCCTGGCTGCAGGCAGCCATGATCTGCATCCCTCTGTCATACATCTGCTCCTTGGAGTAATCTTTGAATTTTACAAGGTGGCCTTGTCACACTTCCTACAGACCGTGCCCCTAGGAAAAACAAACTATCACTCTTTTTTTTTTCCGTTCCAACAGCCACTCGGACAGTGATGCCAGGGAAGCTGCTGCAGTTACCAGCCAATATGTTTGCCCTGTCTCTAAGCAGCTGGTTACAGACGTGAAGGAATATACAGACAATTTTGACTGAATGTGAAGGAAAAGAAATGACCAAAAAGACAGCTTTGCATGTATATAGCCTTGAAAATAAGCAAGAAAGATATTGCATTTGCTTAGGAAAAACTCTTGAGGTCAGCAAATTAAAAAAAATATCTGGAAAGCAGCCAAAACCCAATACAACCTCTTAGATTATCAAGAGGGAAGTACATGTCAGTGTGAACTGGTGTCAGTAGATGCAGCCTGAATGAAGCACATCACTTCCACTTTGTGTTAACATCTGGCTGCCTGCTTCTGAAGTCAAATAAAGATTTGTCAGCTATGCCTGTGCTTTGGTTGTTTTTGGGGAAACAGTAATAAGGGTGGTACCATTACTAGGTTTTGGACCATTAAGAATGCAGGGTGAGGGGGGGGAAGTATTTTGCCAGGCTTCCCCCACATGAGGCCTGTTGGGACTAGCTGGAGTCCATGGCCACATGTTCTGTGGCTGGGACTCAGGACTGCTCACAGTCCGACTGTACAAAGAGGCCAGCATCAGGGCTTCCATTTAGCAGAAACTTAGCCAAGTGCTAGATTTTATTGTGAAGACATGTACTGAGAGCTATGCAACATAGACACTGTAAATATTGTTTCCACTCCATTCTGCCCCTGTATTTACTGGCTCAGCTTTCTCACTGCCACTAAAGACAAAGCTCCACTAGGAGGAATTTGTTCCCACCGTTTTAATGAGGTTTACATGTTATCCCTGCACCACACTACCTGGGAGATTCCCTCCTCTGTTAGGACAGCAGCTCCACCTTTCCTGTAAAACCAACAGATTTTGAAGAGGAGCTCTAAAATAAGGCATCCTTAGCTGCAATCATGTGTGCCTACTGCAAAACTTCTCAGTCCATCCTGCGCCATCAGTTTTCACCGTTAATGATGTACCTGACACCTGCAAAGAAGCTAGCCCCTCTCAAATGTTCATCTAAGCACCCATTCACTTACAGTGATGCTGAAATACTGTTCTTGCAGAACTTGGTGTTTGTTTATTTTGATCCATAGGAAAGTGACCTCTTGGGAGGACTTTTGGAAAGAGTGTTGAGGGTCTGTATTTTGTTAAGCCACTAATGGCCACCTGGCTAAAATGCAGCATCTGAGAGCTTTCTGAAATCAACTGGGATTTTAAAAGGAGAAGTCAGAGCAGCTGCCCCCTTTCTCCTCCTACACAATGGGCAAGTTGAAAACAACAGTGTTTCTTTGCACAAGTGGCCACACCTTGCCATGTGATATTTAGCTTGGAAAAATTTACACAGGCTCAGAAAATGATAGGACAAGACAGCAGAATAGCATGCTACTGAGGCTTCAGGAAGCTGCTGAGATGTAAATAATTGGAGCCTGGATGGAGATTCTGGGGAACACCCCTTACAAAGAACCACTGCTGGCAACTGGTAGAAGGGGACTTGCATTGTCCCTGCAAAGTTGCTGGGTAATCACTGGGCCGCAGCTGAGCCCAGTTGCTGTCTCTGGATCCACTCTGCTCACCTTGCAAGGGTACTGTAGGGCGGCTGGGAATAACAAGATTGTCTCAGAAACATAACTGGTTATCTCAGTCCAAGGACTTACATAGAGCTTTACCATCCAAACAAAAGAGCAGCAAAGATGGCTTTGTCTTCACTGAAACCTTTGCCTTTTCCAGAAATAAAGATAAGACATTTGAAAGCTGGCTTTTTAATATTTTTTTTTAAAATCTGTTTTTCAGGAACAACATGACAGACTGCACCTAGAAGACAGAAACTGTAAGTCATGGGCTGAAGAACAAAACCTGTTATAAAAGGGAATGTGAGTGTCATGTTTTCAGTTGGGATAGAGTTAACTTTCTTACTAGCAGCTGGTGTAGTGCTCTGTTTTGGATTTGGGATGAAAGCAACGTTGATAGCGCGCTGATGTTTTTGGTTGTTGCCAAGCAGTCAAGGCCTCTTCTACTCCTCACACCACCCCACCAGCAAGTAGGCTGGGGGTGCAAAAGAAGCTGGGAGGGGACACAGCCGGAACAGCTGACCCCAACTGACCAAAGGGATATTCCATGCCATATGACATCATGCTCAGTATATAAAGCTGGGGGAAGAAGAAGGAAGGGGGGATGTTTGGAGTGATGGTGTTTGTCTTTCCAAGGAACTGGTACTCGTGATGGAGCCCTGCTTTCCTGGAGGTGGCTGAACACCTGCCAGCCAATGGGAAGCAGTGAATGAATTCCTTGTTTTGCTTTGCTTGCGTGCACAGCTTTTGCTTTACTTATTAAACCTTCTTTATCTCAACGCATGAGTTATTTTTCTCACTTTCACTCTTCCAGTTCCCTCCCCCATTCCAACTGGGGGAGCAAGCAAGCAGCTGCATGGTCCTAGCTGCCGGCTGGGGTTAAACCACAACAGTGGGCCATGCAGAAAAAGACTGGCTAAAATAATAAGATATAGAAGGTATAGTAGCATCATTATGCCTTTTTCCAGGAAATTATCTGACCAAAACAGCTTCTGGCACATCAGAAACATAAATTTGCCCACTTCCTCCCCACTGGGAGAGGCTGGAGTATACAGACAGCTTCCCAAGTGTCAGCCCTTATCCTCCTTTGTGCTCATGCTCATCTCTGGGGGCTTGGCTCTGAATTCTGAAATGCTTCAAACATATCCTTGTTGCTACAGAGAGTTTAGGATAGGAAGGACCCAAGAACAAAGTAGAAACAGGAATTTATGCGTTATCATGTTCCGTGAGTGGTAAATATCTTTCAATAAGTCATCCAATGAGGCAAAGGTTGAAGTGCAGCGATCCACTCCAGCCAACCAATGCTTTTTGCTTTCATGAAGCAGTGAACGCAGAAGACGGCTTTGGGAGAAACAAGGATTGAAGAGGATCAGCTTAACAAGAAACAGGGATTTTTTTCAACAACTGGCAGCTCACTATGGCTGTTTCTCACTGGCTCCTCACTTCTGTACTCTTTCTGCTGCCCTTTGTAACAGAGGTTTCAGCACAGCAACAAGGTAAGCTCTTGCAGGAGGTCCATGACTACAGAAGAATAACCCCAGCGGCAGCAGGTCACACCATTATAGGTGGGAGATTTTTACACTCCTACTCTGAGACAGCTTTGTTCAACGACCTTCTCTCCAGTGATAACCAGAGGGGTCTCAGGTCTCACCCAACTCTGTCACAATGTGAATCCCTGGGCAATTTTATGTGTCATTTGTGTGTTTTTCCAGGATGTTCTGTCGATAATAGCAGACCAAGTGTTTATGAAAATAACCCTCCTGGCTACGTGGTGACCACTATCCATTTGGAACCAGACTTCACTGTAATGATTAATCCTAATATCCTTGATGCAAGTTTTTTCACTATACAGGGGTCTGACTTGCAGCTGAGCCAAAGCGTGGACTTTGAGGTAAGCCTTTAGCTGACAGGCTATAAGGATGAGATGGATAATGCTGGGATGCAGTGAGTTTCAGCCTGGGGTCTTGGACTTCCAGGGATTCAGAACCCGTTTCTCAAGGATCTAGGAAATAACTTTGAAAAATAAACCTATTTCAGTTGGGTTTGAGTTCATTGCTTGGGAGGTCAGCCTTCCACAAGCAGAGTATAGGGAGGAGGGGGATGCATGGTATGCCAGCTGTCACCTTTCTTCAATGAGTCTGTATGAATTAAAGCAAGGGAAAGTTTTAAAACCAAAACTGTGACAACTGTAGCGTTCAGAGCTCTCCAGGACACATGTAAAACGATCCCTGTTTGCCTGTAGAAAACACAGCTCTGAGCAGTGAGGTGATCTTGTGTGAAGTGTAAAGGCAGTATAAAAGGTCAGTGTGTTTAATTAGGTTGCTGCTAAATTATTTTACCTTCTTGGAGTGCTCTGTACACAGCCACAAGCATCCTTAAGCTGCCTTTCCCCTACTGTAAAAACCCACATTTATTTGAGCGAAGAACAGCAGAGTTAAGACCCTGCAGGTGACACTGTACTTGCTGCATGGTACATTTCTGTTTCATTCAATTTAAAAAGAAATCTCTGTTTGAATTTACCTAAAGTGCGAGAAAATGGCGATTAGCTCTGCTGACATGTTGCAGAAATCACAGGGAGAGAAGCTGGAAGATTGGTCTGCTTTGACTCCGTCATAAACAAGATCCCAGCGCTGATGGGTGGCTGTATAGGAAAGAAAGGAAAAGTTAGATATGCCCGAAAACAAGATAAAGTCCAGCAGCATTTCTGATTCAGCAATGCCTGTATTTGTCTCATTTACTTTAGAAAGAGTTAGTATATTTTGGCTTGTTTCTACAATGGCTGGGTTTTTGTTTTTGCATACAGAAAAATACCTTGCTGATGGTGTCCCTGATTTGTCGGAACGCTGATGTGCAGGTGAGTGCTCTTCCAAACACTCAGCCCTGTTACAAAGTACTGCAGGTCAGCACGTACTTCCCTCTGCTCTTCCTAGTCCACAGACCAGGGTGAGGAGATGTCCTTTTCTTCTCAGACATATATACTCCTCTCACAGCCAAAGAGAGTGCCCAAGGCTCTGTGAATGGGGAGGGGGTGGGAACAAACCCACAAGTGCCACACAGACTATGGGCTGGCTGCAAGCTGCAGCCCCATCCAGTCCCTATCCAGCTGTGCTCCTTACACCATCCCCTCTGGTAACTCTGCAAGGATCAGTCCCTAATGGTCTTATTTTTGTCTTTGAATCTCTCACTTTACCCTTTCTGCAGACCGATTCTTTGGAAATTCATGTGACCATTCTCAACATGAATGATAATAGCCCAGTGTTTATGCAAACGAATCTTACCAAAGTTGTTCCTGAGGTAAGCATTTTATGGAAGTGAAGAGGGCACTGAGTCATCCAGTGCTGTGGGACTAAGGGTTCGCAAGGGGAAGTCTTCAGCCCATTTCACAGAGAGAATAACCACAACAACTTTGTTTCAGGATACAAAAGTGAATGCAACCATTTTAGCCCGTGAAAATTTAAGCGCTAGTGATGCTGACCTGGACATCATATTTTATGAACTCACAACAATAGTGCCGGTGAGCATCTTTGCTCTTTGGGGGAAAAAAATTGTAGCTCTGGAGAAGTCTTTGTGTTTAATTCAGAAGAGCTCCAGCTAAGCCTAAGGTCACCGTATTGTATATAGTTCTCTGACAGCTTCTGGAAGAGGTATGTCTTTCGCAAAAAACAAGCATTGGTTTGGTTAGCAAAACAGAGCGATCAACATTGCAGGTATTGAATTCTTTTACTGCTCACACTTTTATTACACTGTACAGATTAAACTTCCATCTAGGCTATTCTGAGCCATATGATCCAGGGAAGTCTTGTTGGGATGGTCTGTAAACATATCAGGAGAGACCTTTGTACCTCACAGAGTTCAGAATTGCACTGAGTCATATAATGAAAGGCAGAGTTATTGTCCTGTTTGCCAACACCATCCATGCAGAGTGGAGATAAGATGAGCTGCCCAAGATCACAAAGAGTCTTTGTCAAAGCCAAAGGCAGACTCCACTTTCCCCAGGTCCCAGTTTAGTGCCTTATTTGCTCTTAAGGAGTTTGCTTGATAACTTGGGAAGTTAATTGTATGCACAGTTAAATTGATGCCAGCCTAGAGTGCAAGGGCTAGAAATAAACAAACAAACAAAAAGTAAATTCAAGAGAAAAACAAAATGTATATTTACATTTTTAAAAGGCATTGCAGAGTGAGCAGGCAGTGTTTGATGTTCTGCTTCCATTACCTCTGTAATCCCAGGGATTTTAAGGGTTGTGGACAGAAACCACAAATTTTTGAATTTCAGCTATGGGACCAAACTTTGCACTTGCATTGGTGTAAATTCAGGGGGATTTAGAAATCCAGAGGAATTATAGTCAAGACTTAAGATTAAAGGAGAACCAAAGCAAATGCAGAAGGTTACAGAGTAAAATGCAACTTAGGTTATTTCAATTTAGCTTCACAGTTACTTCCAAAGTTCAGCTATGCTAGGCTAAGGCAAGTGATCTTGCCAGCTCTCAGATGCTGAGACATCTTTGACCTGTTTTGTGCATGGATGTGAGATTGCTTGGCTGTCATGGACCCAAAATCAAGGATAGTTGGCAACCTGTTGAGTTTTATCTGTGAGGTAAAAGATTTCATCTGGTTCCTGCTGAGCAGGTAGGCAGGCGAAGCAAGGGATCTTGGAGAAGAAAACTCAGAGGAACATGAACAAACCTTTCTGACAAGCCAGGCAACTCCAGTGTGATACCAAAGATTAAACAGATCTGGCATTCTCACACTGCGCCCCCCTCCAGGTCCCCAGGCTTAAAGGTCTGATGGGGATGACAAACACAGCAACAAGCAATGTTTTGAACATGTCTGTGATTGAGTCTGCTAGTAGGGTTTTTCCTTTTTTCCCCCCCAGGGCACAGAGGGTTATTTTGCCATAAAAGGAGTTAATAACCCAGAAATTTATTTACAAAAAGCATTGAACTATGAGAAATTTAATTCAACAACGTTGGTCTTGTATGCAAGGGTAAGTTCTTTAGGAGGAACAAAATGCCTTGTTTGCCTCAGTCTCTCTTAACTGAAGGGTAAGTGGGAATGGGAGGTCTCTGGGATGGCAAGAGGGAGGGTGGATACTGGGGACGGTGGTTTTGGAGCAGCCTTCCACCCTCCATAATTACACAGTGACTGTGTCCAGCCTTGCATTCAGTCCACCTTTGTCAGTAGAATGAGATAATTCAGTGCTTTAGCTAATCTCACATAATCTGCTAAACCTCAGACAAAATCAAGTTACAACAGCTAAAAGCCCTTGCACCAAAGGCTTTTGCAGATTGAGTCTTCTTTTGGCAGTGAAACTTGCATCTCATGAGTATGCTTTGCCTTTGGGTACAGGACAGGCCTGTGGGTAGCATCGACACAACCAACACAGCTACCGCAACAATAAACATAGTTATTGAACAAGCTGACAACAGGCCACCCTGGTTCCTACCCTGTAACTTCATTAACACGGACAAAAGCATTTGCATCAGCAGCCCCTATATTGGGAGGGTCAATATCTCCGAGATGTCGGTAAGCAGTCATGATCAAACAGTAATATCCTTGATGCTATTCTCAAACGATATCCAGATGCTATTCCCAGTGGGTAGTGCCTAATAATTTCCATGAGCTCGTGCTGATCTCCAGTCACAAATGCAGATGATTCAGCGTGACAGGGAGCCTTCATCATCCTGGAAAGTGGAGGTTCCCCCACCCCAAGCAGCACTGCTTATTCTTGGTCCTGCAGCACATCACAGGAGAGGCAAGAGCTGGAACACCCTTTGCTCTAGGCTGTCTCACCTCTGCCCTGTTACAGCCATGTCACAGTAATAAATGCCTTTCTGCCCAGACAAAGCCACCAGAGTCACACTGGGACCAGAGAATGCTGCAAATGCTAATTTGGTGCTCTAGTGTGGTATGTAATGCTTTGCCTTGTTATTGCAGAAGGAACCACTCATCCTGGAGCCAGGGCCTATCTATGCTATTGATCCTGACTACTCTTTAAATGAAAAAATCGTGTACAGTATTGTTGATGGTGAGTAGATGTTATCACCTTCCACAAACTGCATTGCTCATATGTTTCCTACATTACCTGCCAAGAGGAGATACCCTCTATGGCACTTGAGAGCTGAGAGCCTGGGGATTTGCCCCTCCGTTTCTGCCGCAGAAACATAACTAGATTCACAAAACATTGTGGATTAAGTAGAAGAAACAGACTGTACAGAGAGAAAGAAAATGGGAATTATAGTCCCACAAACCAATCTCCATTAAATCTGGTTCAAAAGGGCTTTTTTTGGAAGGAGGTGAGAAATGTTTTATTTTTAACCTTTTAGACTTGATTTTGCCAGTCTGGTCACACCACTTTCATTCAGTCTTTGAGCTGAAGCTAAAATTCTGACATCATCAGCATAATTCTCATTCATCACCAAGAATTATGTTTTTATTCCCCAGCACACTGCCACTATCTAATCTGCCCTATTTTAGTCTTGATTTCAAAAAGATTACTTGAATACAGGCAACTGATTGCCCAGTCATTGACTGGGCTATTTATTTAATTCAAAGGCTTTTTTTTTTTAAAAAAAAACAATAGGTGGATTTTGAATAACTATCAACGCAAAGGTAGATCATACTAGTCAGGTACAATGATCACTTGTTACCTATGCCAAATGGCACCACATCTATGAATATCCTCCTAATAATAAATACATGAAAGAACCTTAAATTCCACTGGCATTTTGGATGCAATGAGGCCTCCCTACCCCACAGTCAATAGGGAACTCCAGACTGGGGGTTCCTTATCTAAATACAGCCCACAGTATCTCAGAGTGAGGAAGAGAATTAAAATTTTTGTTTGTATTTTAACATATATCCAACATAGATGTTTTTATGATTCAAACACAGATTAGAGATGTAGGATGTTGCTTTCTACCCCTACATCAGTACAGGAAGGTTTCTGTGTCTAGACTCCTTTTGTAGTCAGTAGAGAGAAATAAGCATTTCCAGAGCAGAATGCAGCTCACATTGAGGACAATGTTTACAGTAAGTTGGATAAATCATGCACTGAGATGCCATTTTCTCTTCACAATATAGGTAACAAGGTCAGGTGGAGATGTCTTCCCTTTAGATGCCTAGAGCTATTCAAGACAAATCTCCACCCAACTATTCTTTGTAGATTGGTTTCTTGCCTTTAAAATAGGAATAATCCTTCCCTTATCTCTCCTGAAGTGCAGTCTGGGTTCAGTTAGGGTTTGGGTTCAGTTTAGGGTTACAGAACTGGAGACCTTCAGTCCTCAAATTGCAGCAGAGCCTCTAGGTTCTAGGCATTTAGCAGAATTTAAGATGGCTGTATCTGGGCCTAAGCACTGGACATGCAAAACTTTGCTGTCCTGCCTCATTTAGTTGGGTTCATGCACATCTTCTCGATGCTTTTTGTCTGTTGAGTCCCTCTGAATCCCTGGCCAGCAGTCCCAGCCCTTGGAGCAACCAGGCAGGCAAGGAAAACAGCATTATGCCCTGGGGGTATTGTCACTGAGATGTGAAAAAATGAGTCAGTGAGCTCCAGGTCACTTTATGAAGGTATCTGATGATTGAATATTTTTTCCATTTTCTTTAGGGGATCCAGACCACGTATTTTCAGTGGATGCAGACACAGGGAATCTAACTATGAACAAAGCAGCAACTTCCCTAGACTCGTACCAATTGCAAATCATGGTAAGTTTGATGACGTTGTAGACAGTAACCCAGCATAGCTAGCTTTCTAGGAAACGGCAGTCTTGACCTGACAGGAGTCAATTACATTTATAATTAAAGCTAACTTGGTTACACCGTTTCTTTTGGAAGGGCCTAGTATGTAACCAGTCTCTAATACCAGCTCCATGCAAAGCTCTTGCAGAAGAGAGCATTTCCCTTATGTGTGGATTGCAACATCAAAGCAAGTTAACTGACAGGGGACATCCTGCTGAGTGGAAAGTATGGAAAAGCATAACTGGAAGGCTTTCTTTAGGCATGACTGGAGCTTGTGTTACAGTAGTTAACTCAAACCTAGAGACAAGCTCCTCTTTTGGCTACAGCTCAAGAGGAATGAGTTGAAAAGCACTCCCTGCACGTACATACCCAGGAAGATGTGGACTCTCAGGCAGTAACTGAACTGACCCAAACCATCATGAAGATGAGCAGACTCTACCTGCTGGTGCTGGAATCTCACTGCTTTGTACTGAAGCATGGCAATTTGTCCAGACGTAGCCCTTACGGAGGGTCATATCTAGACTTTGGCGCTAGACCAAGACTGTGTGGAGGGCCAGCAGCAGAAGCAAGGTAAAACACAGGGACTCCAAACCCTAAGGCCACTTGTGATGTACCTGGGACAAAGCTCACTGAAAATGATGGAAAGAACCCCATGGGTTGCAATGGGCTTCAGATCAAGCCTATCCTCTTACGCCTCATCACTAATAGGAAAAGACTAACATTTCTCTCTCTCTCTCTCTTTCTTTCTCTCCAGGCAACCCAGGTCAACAACATACAGAAATACTCCATAGCCAGTGTAGAGATTAAGGTCATCAAGAAAAGTAATTATCCACCATACTTTGAGAGCAGCATCTACAATGGGAGAGTATTTGTTGGTCTGGTCCCAGGAAGCTTTGTCTTCCAAGATGGTGGTGATCCTTCAACACCCCTGATGATAACAGCAGCGGATGATGATTTCCCTAATGTAAGAAACTGAAAATGCACTGCATTCATTCTCACTGCTTCAGGCTTAAAGCAGGATCAGAAACCATGAGGAAGAGGAGGTGGGGAGAGGCAAACACATTTTCTTCTAGTTTTCCATATTCTATTTCCCTGGAAATTGCACTTAGATCAGAACTGTTTATGGTATGATATAACGTGGAAAGGGTGTTGGGACTCCTTTCTTCCAAAAGACAGTCCCACCTAGATCTATGTAGGTGAGCTGATCTACTTCAAAACAGCACACTGAGTAAAGCGCAGGGTTAGCAAATACTGTGAATGGAAGCAGATCTGAATTAGGGATGGGTGAAGTGTTTCCTTGATGAGTTCAAGGTGGCAGGATCCCAGGCAGAGGTGTCCTCTCTCTGCCAGGTCAAAGAGAGCTATTTGTGGACTGGCCTGGGAAGAAGAGCCAGTCCAAAGACAACAGATTAGCAAGGACCTGCAGTCCTGGACTGGAAATTGTTAACCTCCCTGTAAGGGCTCATTTTGAGAGGGCCACTCCTGAACGACGTACTGGGAGAGGAAAGGCATTCCCATCCTGTCCTATTAAATAAAGAAAAAAGTGCTAGTTTTACTGATGCCAAGGCTTCCATAATAAGATTAGGTATCTGGTAGAGGAGTGACAGCCTAGACACAAAGGAAAGACTTGGACAGACCTCAGCAGAGGGATTATTCTCCATGTACACCCCCCTTTGACACTGTATTAAAGGCAAAACTGATCAAATTTACAAGGTCCTTTGCATAGATGTGTTTTGCCTGGACAAATACTAAAGATACCAACACCAGCTGGGTAAGACTTGGGCTTTTTCTGGAGGCAATGCTTTTAGAATACATTCTTGAACTCTGAGCAACAGGGTTAACACACTTGAGCTCAACCCTTCTCACCTCCTCAGTCCAGATTTATTTATTGCACTATACACCTGCTCATACTTCAGGTGTATTTGACAAGTGCTGCCAATGGGTTGTTATGAAGATGCCTGCAAAGCACAAACAGTGTAGTTTAATCATTCACTCTTCTGGCTTTTCAGAAAGTCAATCCAAACATTAAGTACTACATAAAAAACAGCACCGATTTCATCGTAACCAGAGATGGACTCATCTTGACAAACGTGATGCTGCAGTCACCGGAAACTATAACCATTCAGGTAGGACAACTTTCTTCATTATCTTGCCAGGCTCAGGTAAGGAAGGGGTAGTTTCTAGTAGAGAAGCCCCAAGGGTGGAATTCCATTAGGTAAGGGATATAATGAAAGGACAGTCCTTGCCCCAACCATCTGCATCATAAATGTATACAGATGGAGGGAGATGAAATGATAGCAAATTTACTCTGTGTGATACAGGCTACATCTGGGGCTATCTGTAAAATTGTTTCTCCAACCCTGTGGAAAACACCGTTGGAGACAAGCAAAAAGTCATCTGGGGAGATTTTAGGAGCCCAGCACACACACTCTGATTCTGATTAACAAAAAAAGGAGGGTGAGCAAGTGGGTAGGAGGTTGATGTGTAGGTAGAGATAGCGTATGATTGCTGGCATATATCCCAGCTCTAAAGGCTGCAGCCCCAAACTTGGAAATCCTTTGGTAAATCCAGTAGGTTTTTTTGCTCAGGTCAAAGGAAGCAGTTAATAACTTTAGACTTTCTAAGAAGCTAGATGTCCACTTTGTCCATCTGCCTGCCAGTGACAACTGGCTCCCTAAGACTTGCCTCACACAATGCCATGCCCTATGGAGCTATCTGAACCAGCTTGATTATAGCATTGTTTTAGCTACAGAAGCAGGGCAGAGAGAGGTGCCAACACGTGCTGCTGCCTGCCCCACACTACCTCATTACCTGCATACTGCACTGTGCTTCAAAGCTGTACATAAACAATGCACCTGGTTCTGGCCCAGGACAGGGACTCTTCAGACCTCTCCTTCCTCTGCGACTAGACTGTACAGCTACAATGCAGTGATATTGTGAGGACATGGTGAGGATATGGACAAGGTACTTTGTCTACAAAGGGCCCACCACATAGCTTGAGAGTGAGTTGGAGATCTAGGAAGTCCCTAAACTATCTCTTTCCCATGTTCACATAGGCTATTGGAAAAGATATGGAGAGCCTGCAGGAGGCGAGCACTGTAATTGTGGTGGATGTCATCCTTGCCACAGGTAGGCTGGGTGTCTCTTTGTTTTCTGCTTTGGGGAGTCTTTTCAGCTTCTTTCGGCAAACTGGCAATGACAGGTCACCCAGTGAAGTCTGGGGACCTGGGCTGAGGCCAACCCCATACCTACAGGAGGTTTTACAGTGGCTATAAGGGAGAAAACACTCAAATTACATTCTTATGATGTGGCCACAACATGCCTCAAACAGCCTCCTGGGAGTATCCATAAATGGATAAAAATGTATATGGATGGGGGGAGATGAAGTGACAGCAAATTTACTCTGTGTGATACAGCCTATATCTGGGGCTAGCTGTAAAATTGGTTTCTACATGATGATGCATGACTGAAGTTCCCAGTTGGGCTTTTCCATTACTTCACCCTCTGAACCACAACCATTGTGGGGACTTCTGAAGGAAAAAAAAAAAAAAAAGTGGGCTCCTGGGCCTAAATTTGGATTCCCTGAAGGTAGTTCCACTTCACAGCTAAAAACATGGGCTGCGTAAAAACTACCTAAACCCAATTTAAGGGCACAGTCCAGCTCAGCAGAAAGCTAATTCAGGTGTCAGTACACAGGGTTGCAAACACTCCAAACAGATGTACCAACACTTCTATGCAACTTCTATTAAATGTTGCCCTTGGTATTTAAACCACACAAAATAATGATGCTCATGACTATGCAAAAAAGTAGACTGAAATTACACTGAATGACTCAGAACCTATGGGAGGAATTGCGCTTTATTGTATACTATAGCCAGCACCCAGGAACGGCCTAGACAGAGCTGAAATTGCCATTTTCCTGGCCAATCTGCAGTGTATTTAACCCTCAGCTCTAAGAAGTGGTGTTAAGGGATGTGCATGCAACAGGTTGGAGAGCGCTTTACTGAGCGTTCCAATATCCAGGGAGAAACTAGAGTCATTTTTAATATACTGTCCTTCTGAGAAGCTATAACTGTACTTTGGCCTCTGGTTTCTGAGACACTAGTGCTGGAGCCAGCTCACACAGATCTCAAGGTGAGTCATTCCACCAAGCCGAGCTAGCTTTCGTAGGGGCACTGTGTGCTGCACCACACAGAGGAGTTAAGGATGGTGGAGTTCCACATCAGCTCTGTGGGCTGTGGCTCCCTAGCAGACATGATTAAGAAGCAACAATTCACTGACATCCTAAACCCTCACCAATGTATTAATGATAAACTGAGGACGCAATCAAATGCGGAGGGAATACTCAAAGTCCGTTGTCATAAACAGGTCAGCAGAAGAACAAAACTGTGTTTCATTAATCATTAACCTTTAAAGAGACTAATTTACACTACAAAATGAAGCTGGAAAACTTAAAGAATCCCAACAACAAGCAGAACTGCTTAACCTTGAGAAAGTTACTGTATTTCCACTGTAATATTGATCTCTATACAAATATGCTTACTGTGACCAGTGGTGAAAGCATAAGCTGCTTCTGAGAAGGCTGGTGTACATTGATATAGCTACAAAAGGGCAGGAAAGTGCTTCCTGTCCTAGGGACTTTCTAACATTTTTCATATTTCCTAGTATACTTTTTTATTTCTTATTTTAATGTGCTCATCGGTATCAGAGGTGATGTCCCAGTTAACAGAAGCTTTGTATTTTCACACACGCGTACAAACACACCTCATTTTTGCACGGTGGTGTAAATGGGTGAAGTGTGAAAGTAAAAGCTTTACTCCACCATGTAATATCTGATTGCCTAATACAGTCAGGTATATATTAGCTTAGTTAAATCAAGGGGTAAAAGTCATTGTCCTGTAAATGAATGCTATTTCCACTTCATGTAACTTATTTAGAGTTATAATATTCTGTGAGTGGTCACCTTAAAAAAACAACCAACCTCTGCTTTTAGGACAGCAAACAAATGGCTTTCTGTGACATTGAATATATCACTGTCACATTCTGCAGCACAGGATGCTTCTTTGCCCTTCAAAAATTGCTTGGAGCTTCTCCCACAATGAAGTGTCGTGTTAAAAGAGCTAGTTGCCATTTTTAGGCTTCGTAACACTGGTTTGTTTTTCTTGTAGTTGTAACCCCCTCTGATAAGAGATACACTGCTCAGGATATGGCTATCTTAGGTGGTACATTAGCAGCACTGCTACTAATAGCCTTAGTCTTCCTTGGAGTGATGATATATAAACAGTATGGAAAACCAGTCAAATACCTAATAAGGAAAAAGGTAAGTGCCTATTTTGTACCTGAATTTCTTAGAGTTAGAAAGTGGGATCTGAGGAGGTTTTAAAGCACGGATGGGCTGTCCAAATACTACACACATTTGGGTGAAGGGGATGAATCACTCCTGAGACAATATTTGCAAAGGCAGCATCGCTTTGGTGGTGTTTGCTGCTATTCTTTTCTGCTCCCTGAGGCTGGAGCTATATGGTAGATGATGAGCAGACACAGTAAGGAGGGGACTACAGCTCCATGGAGTACAAAATCTGGGATGAACGTGACACATATCACAGGTAGTCTCTGATAAACGTGTCGGTAGTATAAACCACTGTTTATCCTCTCTCTATAGTCAATGGAGACAAAGGTCTCTTCATATCCTATGCTAAAGCCTGGGCTTAGACAGATTTCTGCACCTGAGCTATTTGTCTTTGGCTCTCTCAAAACCCTGGCAGTCTGGTTACTTTGAAGTTTAGGGTGTAATTCATCTGACCAGATGCTGTTCTCTGCCTTAGGATGGGACTGTTAGGAGTCTAGACTCCACTGACTACAACATGAGTCCAGAGGACATAGCTCAGGTGAATAACAGTCTTTCACCCTGACTGAGGTAAATCCCACTCCAGAGTAATACCTCAAATGGATGGGTACAAATCAGTATACCTTGCTGGTGCTCAGCGCTCCTGGAAAGCATGCCCATGCTTATCTGAAAACATCCAGAAAGGGAGTCAGTAGAAAACAGCTGTTCTAAGGAGCTGTATCTTTCCCAGGCTTCAAATAGCTCTAACTGCAAAACAAGCTGAACCTTTCCTGAGCAGGAGCTCAGTCACTTCAGCTACCCCTTCCCCCCCCACCCCTCACAGTTTCTTTTCCTTTCACTGCAATCACAAGGTGTCTCTCCTCCTGTAGTTCTCCAAGGAAATATCTGCAGGTTACCAGAACCAATCTTATAAGCAAGATGAACACCAAAATGTGAGCACCAAACAGCACAAGATGTCAGAAAATGGCAGCATCCAGTCGCTGACACATGTGCTAGAGCAGCCAGCACTTTCCTTGCCCTCTTCCAATACAGAAGAAATTGATAGCCTCCCAAAGGCTTCTATAGCTTCCACCATCATCTTTGACCAGGAAGAGAAAGAGGAAGAAATGGAAGAAGAGACTGAGCATGAGAAAGAAGTGAAGTCTATCCTCAAGACAGACAGGAACATGGCAGATGATGGCTACAAAGCTGTGTGGTTTAAGACTGATGTGGATCCAGATGCTGGAGAGAGGGTTCAAGTGATTGAGGACAATGCAGCAGACAGCGATGATGACAGTGACCAAGATCTGCAGAAGAACGAGGAGGAGGAAGAGGAAGAGGAGGAGGAGGAAGATTATGACAAGGGTGATCACCACAGAGGGCTGGGAGTGTCCTTTGCCTCAGAGCACTCGTCACTCCCAGCTGCAGAAGTGATAGTTGACTTTTCTCGCACAGATGCAGTGACAGAAGATGACAGTGACGTATAATAGAAATAGGCCTGCATATACCCCCCAGAAAATGAGGGGATTTCAGCTGCTTTGCTGACACGAAGCCCATCTTTCTGCTCAGGGGGGAAACTGGATTGCAGGAGGATGAGGTTGCCTGTCCTGCTTGTCTAAATGCAGAGATTAAAGCCAGAAGAGATTACAGCCAATTCAAACTTCTAGTGTGACCTTGAAATATCACTTAGGATTTTGAGTGGGGGGAGCACATGTCCCATCTCTCCACCTTCCTACCTGTTTCCCCTGGGGTCCCTGACATATTTCCCAAAACAACTGCAGGTACAGCAGAGATGTAGCTGAACTGACTTTGAAGCAGTTAGCCCAGCTCGTGGTAGCAATTTAGTTACAAAACCCAGTGTTCATCTCCTCTCGGTGGGTAAATAAGCCAGCACTGACTGCTTGGCTGTTCCCTTTAGGATGTTACAGTTTGATGCCAGCTGCAGGTATAAACCAGTGCAAATCACCCTGACCCTGCAGTTGCTCATGTGACTATCCAGGAGCTCACTTCAGGGTTTGGCTCTGCGCTCCGCTGTGCCAGACTCTGCTCCCAGCACAAGCAGCTGGCATGTGTCACTATGGTCCTCGTCATGCCAGCAGCCAGGAGTGTACATGCTCAGGAGCTGCTGTTTCCTCTATCACTGGTAAGCAAAGACTGATCATATTTCTTTACTGAAGGACTTTGTCATCAGTTTTTCTATGTCATAAAACCGCTAATTGTGCAGTACTTCTTTAGCTGTCTGTCTCATACCTGTCAGGGAAAAGAAGAGCTCCTGCCAGGGCCTGCCTACAAAATGCCAGGGGTATTTCCAGCTCTCTGGGCTTTTGGCAGCAATGGGTCTTATTCCAGGGGTGCTGGATGTGGGGTCAGCATGTAGTTTCCCATTGTTTCCCTTGTCCAACAGGGATCAAGGCGTCCCTTTTATCATTGCTGCTGAAGGTGGAGGTCAGCATTGCCTCCAAGTGCCAGATGGCACTGCCATTTCTCTGCTCCTCTCGTCCCAGTTGCCAACCCCTTTGCATACCACCTTTCTCCATTCATGAGGATTCCAGCACTCTTTTGCGGGTAAAATACCATCTTTAAAGTTTCACCTAGAGCCAAGCTGCAGCCTGAGAGAGGAGGTGGTTCCTCAGTTCTGCTGTGCTTGGCTTGAGTCCAGGCTTGAGGTAGAAAGCCTGCTGACCTCTGGATTGACTTCTTGGGGTGACAGCACCATAGTGTGTTGGACCCTTCCTCCCTCAATCCTGTCTCATCTTTCAGCAATACTGTCTTCAATTATGGTCCTGTCATAAAGCCCCAGTTCAGCAAAATGAGCACATCATTTCCAAGTAGCACGGGGAGTAAAGTGTTTGATGCTCTGGTCTAGATTTACAGCTCCCATCAACCAATCTCTTTGTCTAGCTGGCAACTGAAAGCTGAAGTGATTTCCACTGGCTGAGAATATGGCTGCGTGCAATTGCACCTTCTCATCTATCAGCACAAAATTTGTGCTGCTCCTGGTTTTCTCATTTTGGGGCTAGCTACAGAGCAGACATGGGATGTTGAGTGCTTAACTTCCAGTAAAAAGCACAGGAGTGTCCAAGACAGGGATGCAGCAGGAGGACCTTGGGTCACTAATGTTTATCTCACATTCTCATCTTAGCAAAACAGCACAGGATTGCAACAAGATACGTCTCATGGTAGAGAAGCAAACCCAGTAAATAATCCTGCCTTTTCCCTACAAGCCCATCTCCACACCTCTGCCATTACTCCAGATAAACCCTTGAGAGAGAGAAACCAAAGTATGGCTGCTGGAACCCACATGCACACCAAAGCACAAACGATTTCCAAGGAGGCTTTTATCCTCTTGCTCCATAGTTTATTTCTGTACATCTCCCTGTCCCAGTGTTGCCATCACTTGGTTGTGCTCTCCTTTATCTGTGGAGAGCTGCCCTTGCTGTGTGGACTTCAGGAGCTGCACTTTTGCTGAAGGTGGAGACTGACATGTGGAAAGCTTTCTTCCTTACTGCAGTTTGCCCAGAAATTACAACTGTGCTCTGCCTGATAACAGAGGGTGGAGAGTGCGCCCTGTGTTTGCCATGTAAACATGGTTTTCCAGTAGCTTAGGGTTATCTCCAGCAAACATTTCCCAAGGGACTGTGAGAACTCTCCAGTAGCTGCTAATTGCTAGCCCAACACTTCCATCCACCAGCAAGGGTGAGGGTACAGCCCAGCCTGCCCTCCACGCTGATGCTACCCATAGAAGGATTGCTGATGGGTCGGTGAAGCTAGAGTGTTTCTACTCTGATCTTCTCCAGGCATTTGCTTTTCTGACCTCTGACTAAAGGTCCAAAAACATGCTGCCAGCTTGCTGTGCACCAAGAATCAGCATTTACAATGGTTCAGGGGTGCTACGTGCCCAGCTGATTAGGGATTGTTTTGGCAATACAGGATTGTGTCCCAGGTCAGTGGCTGACATAACCCAGCTTACATGCAACAAGGGGTGATCTCTGTGGAAGCAAAGCAGAAAGCTGAACTAAGAAGCAGAAGTTGCACTAATGCAGCAGTGAGTGCTCCCCATCAGATGGGCAAAGGGAACAGACACAGCACTGTGCTTTCTTTTCTGTGGGTATGGGAGGAGACTGGAAAGCACAGAGGAGGTTTGAGAGAAGGAGCAAAGTGCAGATAAAAGCAACCTGATGTTCACCAGACCCTCTGCCCCAGCTTTCTGCAACTGGGACCAGTGCTTATCGGAACCCTGTTATTGCTACCCACAGCTCTGTTACATGGGCTGCAATTGGCCATTCCCGCCTCAGGAGCTTTGAGTTATTTTAAAGCATAATGACCTGAAAAGTGACTGACTGGCATTGGGAAGAACTGCTGATTGCCAGGTCCTGTCTGCCTTTAATGAACCAGGAAAAATATTTCTGAGAGAAACATTGACACAGACAGACCTGTTTACCGAAAGCAAGGGACAGGCTCAAACCAGTCCTGGTGTAGCTGGATGTGTGCAGTCAGGTAGTGCTGGTCTGGTATCTATAGCAGCATGGTGAATTTGGCCCCACCAGCTGTTATAAAAGATGATACCACCACAGTGATGAAGGGACACATACACACAGACATACGCACACACAACTCCCCTAGACCAGCTGCCCCCTGCTTGTGCTGGAGCAGAAATACCTCCTCGTTCCCTGCAGCATTTTGCTAGCCTCAGGATTACTTGAGGCACAACTTTCCTCTCACTTTTACATTTGGAGACTGTTTTCCTGTGGACTATCCTTCTCTAACTCTTCCTTTCTACACACCTGGTGAAAGGAAAAATCCTTTTCTATTTGTCCAGAAGACTGTTTTGTGATACCTGTGACCAATAACTGAACTGAATGGTTTCTGGCAGAAGGCAGTTTGTGTGGGCTGACACAGTGTAGCTGCTCCACTTCCCTCACTGCTGGGCCATATGTGATCTATCCCTGTTTGTTGGCACACTGTTGTCAGTCTGTCTTCCCTCTGCTGCTGTATTGTTTGGGCTTCTGAGCACATGCTTTGTCACGCTGATTTATGAGCTCCCTCGATTTGCAATCTGTACTCATCTGTTGGTGCTTCACCTTCCGCTCTTTGATGTGCTTCTCATGCTTTTGGCCTTTTGTGTTGGCATGCTGTTTGAATCGAGGCACCCTCAGTTTGCAACTGGTTGGCTGTTGGTGCTCTGGCTCCCCTTTGCTGGAGTGCAATTGAAATCCCATCAACATGCCACTCACCTGCCAGGCTCCCTGTTGGCAGTTCGTTCCTCTACAGCCCCAGCTGCTCAGTCTGTCCCCCCACAAGCTTTTATGTTCTTGTTCTTTTATCCTGCAAAATTCGTACTGGAAACACCCAGAAGTTTGTGCTTGTTAAGACAAAAGTTAAACTGCAGCACTCGGAAGGGAAAAAGTGTGTTGAAATAGTGCCATCAAGTGGCCAGCAAAGGCATCTGTCTTTTATTCTACACAGCTTGAACAATAAAGCAGAAAGCGAAGGCAGCTTCTGCCAACTCCTTCCTGCACTCGACCCTTCCTTCAGAGCCTTGTGGTGAACTGGGGTGTCCTGTCAGCAGGAAGGTTTCACTGACCCTTCCTCTCTTGGGATAACAGCCCCACATAAAGACAGCATGCATTTGCAGAACTTAATTATGATTTGTACAGTGAGTGTATGAATTCCAGGGCTGGCTGCAGCCCTGGAATGAGGGTATTGAGATGCCACCAGTGCTGTGACTTCACTGATGTGCCATATCAGAAGATCTCACTGGGCATGGCAGGGAGAGGTAAGTGTGGCTGCTGGTCCTCTTTATGTCATCTTTGAGGTACTGAAGTCAGGGCTGCCAAGGATAGGATGGTGCTGAGAGAGGGGGACAGCGGGAGGTTGGGGGCGGTTTTCCTTTGTCTGCCCTGGATGGGCAGGACTGACCAAGGGAAAATGTTCTTGAGCCATCATTTATGATGCTGATCCCCACCATCACTTCACTGACCCCACATCCTGTTTCCAAACTTGGGTCTCAAAAGAGGTTTTGAGTACCTCTTTCTTTTGTTCTCTCTGTTGTAATGATGTCCAAGGACCCCTATTTCATTCTGCAGCCTCTTCCCTGCAGGTACACTGTGAGCCATCAAGCTCAGCTTGAGAGCCATCCCCACACCCTGCCACGTGGTTTCTGTTGTTCTATGCTCCAGGAGACTGTGGGAGACCCTGTTGTTCGGATGGCGTGCAGGCAGGGAATTGTTCCCTCTTCCCTTCGATAAGTTCCAAGTATATCTTTAAGATTCATCTTTCAAACATAGAAATTGGACAGGTTCAATTAAACCAGTCTTTTCATTACATTCTTCCATTTCTGACATCAGTACCTACAGGCACAGTATTTCGTATTTTTCAGGGTTATGGTTGTATCCCTTCAAAAGAGATGATGTTTTGTAAATATTACATCTAATGTAGTGGTTGTTGTTGTTGTGAGGAGAGCTAATAGAACTTGGCAGCAGACAGAGCTCAGATTCTTCAAGCTATTGCCTGTTAAAGCCTCCAGATCTTCTGTTCTTGTCTCCGGTCTTGAGCCTGCCCTGACAGTATTTTTGGTTTAAGAAAATCATCAGAACTGGATGAAAAAATAGCAATGACTGTGGAAAATGGCAAACAAACCCTTTCGTTTTTATCTTTGTTATGGCTATTTCTGATTTGTTTGGGTTTTTTAAAATGGATATAATATACAATAAAGAAAATTACTGATTTTAAAGAGATAGAATCTTGTTGCTCTTTTAATCTCACATTATTTTTTGAAAGGAAGAAAAACGTCAAAGGAACAAGAAGAAAACGTAATCTTTTAAGTTCAAACACATCTGAGATTACACTAAATCTGGTTGGATTTGTTTCTCTGTTTAGGCTGGGAAGGTTGACTAACTTTTTTCATAGTTGTACAACAATCGTTCATTTATAAACATTTGTACGAGAAAGAAAAATATACTAAGGGATAGAAATGTTTTTACAAAATTGTTTGGATCAGTCGGAAGACTTTTGATAAAGCAAAGTAACAACAAAGTGTTTCAGTAAGCTTTTAAATAAATATCATAGGTTCAGATATGAATATTGGGAGGAGCACTATGACTTTTCTGAGACAGACATAAAGTTTCATGAACTGTTTTTTACATGGACCTGTCTGTGCAGGACTGAAAATCATTTAAGTGCTTAAGCTGAAACGTTTTTCTTATGGCAAATAAGCATCTAAGTACCTTTCAAAGCTCATCCTTAAACTCCAAAGAAGTTCAAATGTCTTTGAAAGTTTAACTCCACAGGTAGATTTCAGAAATCTCTCACCCCATCCACAATCTTCTTTACCAGCTTAGAATAATATTTAATATCTGTAATGCAGATCTATAAAAAGCCAAATCTGGCCTTTGACTTGGGCTTTACAGATGACTGCCTTTCTCTACTGATTATTTTATCCAATTGTTTTAGTGATGCAAAGATCAACTAGGGCAGTCTCTCTGATAGATGCAAGCCACTAAGGAACAAATTACACAGAACTAAGAAGCTTCAAATGCTTACTTGCTGGAGTTAAAAGCTAAAAAAAACCCAACCCCCCCAAAAAACACCCCGACTTCTAATCATCGTACTGCAATTTTTACTCCATAGGTTCAAAATATTGTCTCACAAACTCAGGTTAATATTAGCTAAAAGACAGAGAAGCAGGACTGAAAAACTGTCACATAGCTTGCATTATGAAAAGAAGCATTAATTCAAGAATCTGGATTCTCTAAATGTGTGTCAGACTTAACATATACTAACATACTGCATGTAATGTGGAAATCTGGTGCAGGTAAGTTCTTGTTTTTCTTCTAACCCAATGACAGTTCTAAGATCTTTGAAAAAATATGTTGCAATGTAAGATGTGCCATTATTATCGTATTTCTTTTCCCTGCAACAGCCTGGAGTAATACTTTGTGATCTAAGATGAATGACCATGCAGGGCACAATTCTAAGGAATTTGGTCTGCTATTAGTATAACTCTGGCTTAACAGGGTCAGGAAATATGTTCACAGTTGTCAACAAATCTGCAGGGGGAAAAATAGCAGTTTCAGTGTGTCAGTGTTAGGCCTGGATTTGAGATTACAGATGGAAGCTGAAGGGAGACTGAAATGCATTGCAGAGATGACACAGCTGCCAAGGGAGATGATGTCCGTGATGTTTCGGAGCTTTGAGCACCCTCTTCTGGAGTAACACACACCTAAGAAGTGGCCGTTTCATTTTCATTCTTAGCCTCTACAGAGAAAAGCAACATGTTTCTTGGCTGCCAGGGAAAATTACAAAGCGGAATTGAGATCAGGAGGAAATCAGCAAGAAATTTGAAAAATCAAGTAAAATACAAGCATTTTACCTTCATGAAGTAACAAATACAAAAAAAAAAAAAAAAAATCCCACATGTCTGAAAATTAATTTCTGCTAGCCCCAATTCTGTCCCCCTTTAGAACTGAATAACCTCACAGATTTCATCAAGTCTTCAATGGCATAGCTGACAGCAAGCACACATCCTTTTGCCTTTTTTGCCTCCAAGAGAAAAATGGCTTTGGTACATGGCTAACTAAGAGTCCAGAGGACACGTGGTTTAGTTTTGAAGGGATGGAAGATAACTGGAGACCTATTCTCTTTGTATGTAGGATATTCTCTTTGTATGTATGATCCAAAAGATGGTGGTGTTTACAGCAGCAAAGGCAGTGGCTGAAGCAGAATGAAAACAAGCACAAAGATCCGGTGGGGATAGGAAACCTGCGTTCCTCAATAGAAATTGTCTGTTCTCTCCATACGTGCAAGAGGTTTTCCTCCTAAAGCCTCCTCCCAATGCCTCTTTCCCCTGCTTGTGGCTCAACACAGTCACATTTTACATTATAAAATCAGAAAGTCACACAAACTGTCATTCACATTCAAGATTTCACTAAATTTCCTTCACTACCATCTGACTAGACAAAAATATTGTATTCTAAGACTTGTGTATATATATGATTAAAAAAAGAAAATTTTGATTCAACTCAAACTTGGAGGACTGTCCTCCAAGGCAGTCACTGTTGTAGAAAGTGAGGATTTTCATAAAATTTAAGCATTTGTTACTAGGTTTAGCTTTGGGTTATTGCTCTCATCTCTGTTAGCTGGACATGTTGCAAAACACACATCTTGGGCAGAATTCAAGAACAGAATGAACACCAGCCCCAATTATAAAAAAAAAAAATCTTGTTCGGGGCAATATTCAACAAGTGATTCACCACACAATTCCATAGTTTTATAAACACATGCTGGCCACAACATCCTGATACAAACATTCTACTTATAACAACAATGGCAATACTCATTATATGAAAGTCCTACAGAAAAAGGTAGGTGGAAGGATTGAAATTCAGATTTAAATAACAACCTTAAAACAGGGATTTAACATTCTGTCTAAACATGTTATATTTTAACGTGTTGTACCTTGTCCCCAAGAGCTGCTCAAGATCTCTGCTTTCATTCCTTATCTTTTCCTCTTCAAACACCTTAGGTTACAGTCTGTTCTCAAGCTTGGAAACTGGTTATTGTAACATGGGTTAGTCCTCTCTGAAACTCCATGAGATGAAGGTCTTGGAGTGCTCCTGTAACACATCAGACGAGATGTGTTAGAGAAAAAGAAGTTGCGCCCTCACAAAGACCTCAGCACTAAATGGATTTTCCTGGCTCCTGAATGTTGTGAAGCACCTGTCTTAGGCTAAACCTCTGGTGGTCTCTTTTGCATCCAGCAGTGTCAGCTGTTACCGAGTCCTTGAATTACTGCATTGTGCCACATTTCTGAAGCTCCCTATTTTGTTCCTTGTGTGTAGAATACTAATGAAGATGGATTAATGGTATTAGGCATGTTAAAATACTCCATATTTGTAGAAACAGAAAGGTCAAGAGATCACGTTGTGTGTCATCCTCTGTTTCTGCATAGGCTGTCAGAGGAGCCCAGAAAGAATGAGAAAGAGGCTTTTGTCATTACTCTGGGTACATCTGAGTTTTTGTTCATGGACAAGAACTCAGACATTGAAAGTTCAGTTGTGCTGTTGTTGTAAGGGCACAAGCAGTTCCGTGACAACTTCTGTGCAAGCCATTCATTCCCATAATAGCACACAGCATCTAATTTATGTTAAATAAGGCACAGAGAGGTTGCTGTGATGAATGATAGAGACTGCAGTTCTGTGTTTCACCTTGATATTGTGTAAATTGAGATAAACACTTGTACAGTAAGTCTTACTGGAATAGCTGAAAAATTTAAGAGACCATATTACATCTGATGTTATGCTTGGATGTATATATCTTTATGCATACATTATGTATTTTATTGTAGGTAAGTATGTTAACTGTCCAGGTATATAACTAACAGATTTATTAGGGGTATATAAGGCCATCTATCCCTTTTAGTTATATCATGTATTGCTTGCGCGTGGAGTGAAGCAGCAATCACCCATCAATGACATGATCACAGTTTACCTTTAATATAGGCACCTTTTGTCAAAAAAAACCCCAACCCAAACCAACCCAAAACAAATATCAGGCTGTGATTATCCTACACGCTTACTTTGCTTACTTGCAGTCACAAGAGGACTTATGACTTTTATTGATATCATACAAGTGCAATGGAATATCTAAACAGTGAAAGGTGATTATTATATTTCTTCTGTGATTATGAAAGTTTCATAACTCACAGGCATCACAAACGTCTTCAGAGTCTGTGAGTTATTAAGGTTAGTTGTGAAGAAAATATTGCTTTTTACTCATGAAATATTCAATTTGCTTTATGAGAATTTTTTTATATTGATCACCTTTCTGATAATAGCAAGCAGTTAATCTGTATTACTTAGAGGAAAATTCTGTCCATGTCTAAGGCAATCTTTTTCTAGCTGTGTCACATTTCTGTTTTTGCAGATATAGAAAGCAGAAGGGAGCAAAGCATCTGTACACCTAAGACCCTGAAGATACTGGATTTTATTTAGATCTCAGCTTTCACTTAAAGAGAGGTAAACAACTAGTCCTAACTCATATCATTTAGCCTACAGGACACCAGCCAGTGCTGAAGAACAACTTGAAACTAGTGTGGGGAGCCATAAAGCACTTCATAGAATCACAGAATCATAGAATTGTCTAGGTTAGAAGGGACCTTAAAGACGATCCAGTCCTACCCCCTGCCCTGGGCAGTGACACCCCCCCCCAGCCCAGGTTGCTCCCAGCCCCGTCCAACCTGGCCTTGAACACCTCCAGGGATGGGGCAGCCACAGCTTCTCGGGGCAACCTGCGCCAGGGGCTCACCACCCTCAGAGGCAACAATTTCTTCCTCTTATCTCCTCTAAATCTACCTTCTTCCAGTTTGAAGCCATT
Organism: Ibidorhyncha struthersii; assembly: GCA_013398815.1. Lineage (NCBI taxonomy): Eukaryota > Metazoa > Chordata > Aves > Charadriiformes > Charadriidae > Ibidorhyncha > Ibidorhyncha struthersii. The sequence goes on from VZSZ01008127.1 coordinate 250,493, forward strand.
CCCCCCCATCCCATGTCTCCCCTCCCTGATCAGGTGTCCCTCCCCAGCTCTCCTGGAGCCCCTTTAGGGACCGGAAGAGGCTCTAAGGTCTCCCCGGAGCCTTCTCCTTCTCTCCCAACTCTCCCAGCCCGCCTTCAGCTATCTTGTTAGGTTGCTAACTCTGAGGACATGCCTATGCCATGTAATTAAGGGCAGAGGAGAAGAATCTTGCTCCGGCACTGGAAGCGGTATAACAATATTACTGCAGCCTGTTCGGCTAATTAGTCCTCTCTTGCAACGCTGCAGGAGAGAAGGCAACTGACCAGGCCGAGCATCACATTAACACAGCAATACCGCCGGGGGGGCTGAGCTGGTAACTCTATATATGCCCTTTTGTTCGGACGAAAGTAGTTACCTAGAGCCAGCTCGGGGAGCTCAAACGCTGCATTGTATTTGACAGGGAGACCCGGAGAGCGAGGTTTTCTGCAAGAACAAAGCCGAGCTAATGGCTACTTGCATGCCGAAAGGAGTGCTCCCCTCAGAGAAAACAACAGAGTTATTGTCTCTTTTTTTTCTGTCAGAGAAATAACCTGGAGAAATCAGCAGATTTCGGTCGTCAGCAGAGCCCCCGTCAGTCAGACGAGCACCAGAGCTGGGCAAGGGAAACCGACGGGAATGCATGCGAGCAGGAAAAGGCGGACGCAGGGACGTTCCTTGTGGTGACAGCTGCCTGTCAGACGAGATCAATTAAAAGCTCATTAATCATAAAATTAATCGTGCCACTTCGCCCTGCCGGCGCGCGCGCCCCCTGA
>VZSZ01008127.1:251345-276976 GCA_013398815.1 Ibidorhyncha struthersii
CTGAGGGGAGCTCTGCCCTCCGGCCGCTGCCGGGGGAGCGCGGGGCTCCGCAGCTCCGGCGTGAGGGGAGAGGGGCGGGGGTGCGGCCCCGGGACGAGCCGCCATTCCGGAGCCGCGTAGCAAACGGCTTCTCCTCGCGCTCCGTGCTAGCGGGGAGCCTGCTCGCTTGCAGGGGGGGGAGGGAGAGCCTCCGCCGCACTCCTCGTCCCCTCCGGGCGCCGCCTCGCCTCGGGGAGTCGAGGCTCGCCCGTACTCCTCAGCCCGCTACAGCCACGCGTGGGTGAGGAGCCTGGGGGGCCTGGCGCAGGTGGCGGTGCTGCCCAGGCTCCCCGCGGCCGGGGTTCGCCGCTCGCCAGCCTCGGAGAGGTGGTAACCTCGGGGGAAGGAAGGGAGCACGCAGGTGGGGAGGGAAACATCTTCATCTCAGTAGCCTTTCTCGCTAACATCACCCGCCTGAGGCTCTCGATTGTAGAGAAGAGCTTAAGCTCTTGTTTCATGTAATTCCCACGGAGGTGAGTTAAATGCCTAATTCCCTCTAAAAGTTGGGCATCTAAACTGTGTGCTTATGGCTACACAGAAAGTGTGTGGTGGATCCACAAGAGTCCAGAGAAGGCCCCGGAGATGCTGCGAGGGCTGGAGCCCCTCTGCTGGGAGGACAGGCTGGGAGAGTTGGGGGGGTCAGCCTGGAGAAGAGAAGGCTCCGGGGAGACCTCAGAGCCCCTTCCAGTGCCTAAAGGGGCTCCAGGAGAGCTGGGGAGGGGCTCTGGATCAGGGAGGGGAGCGGTGGGAGGAGGGGGAATGGTTTGATACTGAAAGAGGGGAGATTGAGATGAGATGTGAGGAAGAAATTGTTGGCTGTGCAGGTGGTGAGCCCCTGGTGCAGGTTGCCCCGAGAAGCTGTGGCTGCCCCATCCCTGGAGGTGTTCAAGGCCAGGTTGGACGGGGCTGGGAGCACCCTGGGCTGGGGGGAGGTGTCCCTGCCCAGGGCAGGGGGTGGAACGAGATGAGCATTGAGGTCCCTTCCAACTCTAACCATTCTATGGTCAGCTAATGACAGCCCAATCTGTCAGGTTTCAGGTTGTTATCCTACCTAATGAATTCATTCCTTATTGTTTTTGTTAATGCAGAATTTAAAGGAGAGGCTGTCATGTCGCAGGACTGCAATGATGAGTGGGAGCTGAGCAAAGAGAATGTGCAGCCCCTCCGGCAGGGCCGTGTCATGTCCACCTTGCAGGAAGCACTGGCTCAGCAGGAGGCCTCCATCCACACTGCTGTTCAGCTCAAAAGACAGTGAGCAATGTTTTGACACCTTCTTTCCCCTTATTTTCCTGCCTCCTCATCGGCTTTTCTGTGTCTTATTTAATTGTACTAATCTCATAGGCATTAAAAAAGCATAAAGGAACAGAAATTTAGTAACTGATGTCTGTGTTACTATCACAGTCCAGGAATTTAGGACTACTTGCTGTGGGTGCTGTACCGTATAGACTACTGTTTTTAGGTTTGCAATGGAGCATTTAAACAACAAACACAAGGGAGAGTTGGTTGTGCTTTTAAATGTACTCATTAAGAAAAATACAGAAAGGTCACAAGGACGAGAGCTTTTTTTTGTCTTTCCTACTATAATCTATTGAAGCAGAGTATTTCTTAGGAGATAAATACTTACTACTATTGTAAGGTAGGCACAATACAGGTATCTCTGTATGTGTTCTCTGGATCGCAAACACCTGAGAGGGTGAAGTCAGCTTGGGTTTGGTCTGTCTTGCAGACAGTATTCCACAGGTATGACTGTAAGACTTCGAGGGGCATCTTGTGTCCCAAACCTGTTCTATTTCTATTGCCTGATCCTCAACTTTGCATGCCCTGTTGTTGTGGTTTAAACCCAGCTGGCAACTAAGAACCATGCAGCTGCTTATTCCCCCTGCAGGAGGATGGTGGAGAGAATCAGAAGAGTGAGAAACCCTGTGGGTTGAGATAGAGGGCTTAATAGGTGAAGCAAAAGCCACACATGCAAGCAAAGCAAAACAAGGAATTCATTTACCACTTCCCATCAGCAGACAGGTGTTGAGCCACCTCTGGGAAGGCAGGACTCCATCATGAGTAACGGTTCCTTGAGAAGACAGACACCTTAACTCTGAATGTCCCCACACCTTCCTTCTTCCCCCAGCTTTATAGATGGAGCATGATGTCATATCATATGGACTATCCCTTTGGTCAGTTGGGGTCAGCTGTCCCGGCTGTGTCCCCTCCTAACTCCCCCAGCCTATTTGCTGGTGGTGTGAGGAGCAGAAAAGGCCTTGACTCTGTGTAAGCACTGCTCAACAATAATGTTATCTATATTTTCAACGCTGTTTTCAGCACAAATCCAAACCATAGCCCTATATTAGCTACCATGAAGAAAATTAACTCTATCACAGCCAAAACCAGCACATCTGCCAAGGCCAAGCTGACTTTGTGAAGAGCCTGCATAGTTGTCTGTACTGCATTGTCAAAACTGGAAGTACTGGTGCTTGTCATGTTGAACCATCTGGTTGGTTTCATGTGAAGTCAACAGAGTCTATGAACACCCAACTCAGTACTTACTGAACCAGTGCTTATCAGCTGGATTTGGATTTTTTTTTTTTTCATGGAAAAGCATGGTATTGTTATTGTACTGGGGTCTGCAAGAGGGTTTGTCCAACTTGACTCATTATGTTTATGAGGTGTTACACTTGAGCAGAGCCTTCCAAGAACAAGGGATTGCCATGGAGAGCTTTACAGGGTCAAGCCACTTCTAAACACAAGCTAATGTTCCTGTCTAACTCAAGCTGCAAGGTGGTTTTCTTTCTTGATGTGCTGCCTGAGGCTTAAGTCATCATGTTGTAGGGATGGAATGATGCATGGGAGCTGAAGAATGAGACAAGATGACAACTGTCAGTGTGGCCACTTAGATGTGTCTTGTGCAGTTCTGTAGCTGTCCGATGATCAGGTGTTTCCATCATCCATCATCATTTCAACCTTCGCCTATACTTAATTTTTGTATGAAACATCCCTTATTTAAACTTCACAATGTATCTGTCTGCTAATAACTGTTCATAACAGAACAGATGTTCTGTCAAGGGAGACCATATAAGTTTTGGGGTTGTAGAAATTCTTGGAAATAGCCTTTGGAAAGATGCATATCTGTTCTTGGTAAATAATGATACATTTCCCAGCACTTTCAGTTTGAAGAATAGTGCAAAAGCTTACTTTTTTGATTCTTCTGGTCTCAGTAAAAGCACAAGTCTAAATATATGTTAACTTAGCCTTTTTTTTTTTTAAAGACCTACAAAATGATATGAGTGAGAGTGAAGGTCTTAGTTTACAGTGCAGAAATCATTGTTACAGTTCTACACGTGTATTTATTGGCTGGATAATTTTTTTCTTTAGGGAGTTTGAATCTGAGATCCGATTCTACTCTGGAGATGATCCACTGGATGTCTGGGACCGGTAAGTTTCCTTTAATTTCAGAAGAAAGAATAGAAAGGTCAGATATTCATTTAAAAGCTTGGGAAAGAATATTCTAAGTTAATAATAAACTCATGAAAAGAGAAATTCTATAACAGTTTTTTTGAGTAACATGTGTTTCAATAATATGCCTTTTTTTTTTTCCTAAATGTCCTTACATTGTACAGAAACAGAAGCCTTGTATCTTAGTCAGAACTGACTTCCTATGAATATATTCCATCTCTAGGTACATCAAGTGGACAGAGCAAACCTTCCCTCAAGGTGGAAAGGAGAGTAATCTTGCAGCAATATTGGAAAGGGCAGTGAAAGCGCTCAATGAACAGCGGCAATACTACAAAGATCCCCGCTATCTTAATCTCTGGCTCAAGTTTGTGAGTGTTTTGTCAATATCTCTTGGGTGCTGCTTCTTCTTGGTACTTGTCATGTCATTTGCACACAGTTAAGCTGATTTTTATAATAACAGAGTCAAAGTGTATGTTGTGCAACTGGTGCAATATTAGAAGTATTCCTCTGAAAACGTGTTACCTGCTCTTGAATCACACTTCTCATTTTCAATAGGATCTTCAGACTTTTTTTTAGGATCATTCAGTTTGGACAGCTACAAACCCCTTAAGTTTTGTTTTGGAAAAGCTAGTTTGAATAAGTAGAGCTTGATTATTTAAGGAGAAAAAGTGATTTAAACACATCTTAGGTGTTATATCTGCCATGGCAGTTATTTTAACTTCTAACTGTCTTTTATCCACATCCTGTGCTTAAGAAAAAAAACAAGCTGCATGTGTTCTGGTTGTGCCATGTCTCTCCATTGCTATAGTTTTTGTTGTTGTTCTTGTCGTCTCAAAGCAGCTTTTCTCCAGGTTTAGCTTCCTGAGCTGATTTACTAGTTCTGAAACTGGCAAGAAATATGTTGTACTTAAGAATAATTTTTTTTCTTTATCTAAGGAATACTAATGTGACATAGTTCAATCATTTATTTATCTCAGGTAAAAAAAAAATCTAAGAAATGATTTGAATACATAGGCTAGAATTAAGGCATTGGTAATAATATTGACAAATATATACATGCAGTCAGAGTTTTTTCTCGTTGTTATTCTTCTCCTACTGATTTCCTTTCCTTGACCTGGTGCACTGTGACATGAAACAACTGTATGTCCTGGCCTTACAACTGCTCCTGTAAGACTTGTGTTGAAATCAATGGGGTCTTGCAGGAGGCATCAAAATGCAGACATCAACTTGGAATCCTTTGTAGTACAATGCAATTACTGAAGTAATTTGATTGTTTCAGGGAAATCTGTGTAATGAGCCCCTGGACCTGTACAGTTATCTACACAGCCAGGAAATTGGCACAACACTGGCACTACTCTACATAACTTGGGCTGAAGTACTTGAGGCTAGAGGAAGTTTTAAGAAAGCGGATTTGGTATTCCAGGAAGGTCTTCAGCGCAAGGCTGAGCCTTTGGACAAACTCCAGTCCCATCACAGGTAAGCTTCCAGCTCAAGTGAAGACCTTAGAGTAGTCTCACGTGATTCAGTGCATGCCTGGTAAAGTGAAGTTTACGCTGACTCCTCCAATATTTTTCTCAGGCAGTTTCAGACCCGTGTTTCTCGGCAGACACTACTGGGGCTTGAGGAAACTTGTGATGAAAGAGACATGGGTCTTCTGGGAGATGCAGAACCTCAGAGAAGCTCACTGGCAGATCTAAAAGGGAGGGGGAAGAAAAAAGTGAGAGCCCCAATTAGTCGTGTAGGAGATGCACTTAAAGGTACATCTGGTTGCTGAAACTACATATTATTATTGGAAGAGTTACATCTTTTTGTTGTGGAATTAGCACTTGAGTGTGCTAGTTAAATGTTAATTTGCATATATCTTTTTGCTTATAGCCACGAACCAAACAAGAAGCTTCCAGACTCTAACTTCTCAGCAACTTTCAAATAATCCGTGTTTTGCTGTGTTTGATGAAAATTCAGCTTCTGGACCTGAGATTCCTGTACTTACACCACAGCCATGGACAGCACCTCCAGCTCCGAGGGCCAAGGAGAATGAACTAAGTGCAGGACCTTGGAACTCTGGCAGGGTAAGGAGTCTCAAAACAGAATGGCAAAAAAAGAGGAAGTTGTGTGTAAGCTGATGACTACTACTGATGCCTGAGACAAAGGTCATACTCTTTTTCCCTTGCCTGGGGTTAGTGTCTATTTGTTAACTACAGGTCTTCCTAGCTTCTTTCCAAAGAGTCTTTGGCTATGTGTAACCTATTCCTGTTCTGCAAGTTGATCTTGCTAGAATAAGTTAAAAATCAGTCTCTAGAGTTCTTAAATCAAGAAACTATAATTCTTGCTAACCAGAAAAATTAGTAGAGATGGCCTACCAAACTGTTGGGAGGGCAGAAAAGGAATATAAGAGGGAAAACCCTAGCCAAAGAAAGGGAGAGAAGCCAAGTATTAGTTAATTATGTAAGAAAGAAGAGAGAGTTAAATTGATATCCTACAATACCACCTGAAGGAAGAACTTGTTGCCTGTCTCCTTATGAAAATAAGGCGTGTACAGCATTCTGCAAGTCTGTTTTGAAGTGCTTGTGACGAAGACAGAGTGGAGATCAAAAGAATTGAAGAACTACTGTATCAACAGAATACTTATCCTGACAACAGGATGACAAGAAGTAGGCTGCAATGGTTTAAACTAGTGCTGGAGACAGAAAAATAAACAGCTGTACTACAGGTGTTTAAGCTGTTCTAGAGAAATGATCCAAGACACTATCTGAAAGAAACTAATCCTGCAAAATCAAGTTTGTTTCCTAGGTACTTAGATAACCCCCAGTGTTCCCCTGTTCTTTGTAGATAAGAGTGGAAGAATAGAAAGTAATCAGATGATAAAAAATATTTTAGACTTCTCAATATAGAAGTCACTATAAGCGAAGCTTAGAAACAAAAACTAGGAGAGGAGGGAAGCAAATGGGCTGAAATTCATGGGAACTCCAGGAATAATCACTACCAGATACAAAGCAATTTTATTAGGTGAATGGAAAAGTTCAGTAAATCACAGGTTTAATTTGGCTGAGAAGAATGAGAAGGAGGAATTATTAATGTAAAACTTCTTTTATCAGTTGCCTTGCTTTAGGCTGCTTAAAACATTTATTCTGGTCCCCAGAGGCTTCCGTATTCTTTTAATGTCTGTCCTTAGAGTTCTCTCTGTTCCCCCTTTAATGAAATTTGTTAAATTACAAAAAAAAAATTATTAAAAAACCTGCAACTAGCAGAAGAGCTGAGGATGTTTTTCTCCTTCACTGAAGTGTGATGCTCATTATGGCTAAGTAAACAGTTTGAAAAATGGTGGAAAAGAGAAATTATTTTGTGAAATATCCCCACCATCTAACTTTTTCTGCTTAAGAGCCTAGGGAAATTTCAAATAGGCAGATGAGAGTAGCGTGTTGTCACACTAAATTCCATCTGTCTTCTCTTAAATAATGGACCCCAGAAGCAGTTAAGGGATTTTTGTGGTGTTGGAATGGCTTCTGACAGGAAAATTGAGAAGTCTGGAGGTTCTTGGTGGACAGCAGAAAGAATGCTATCATAGAATTGGATCAGTCTTGGTTGAAAAATGAGGACTATAGTATTTCTGGAAAACAAACAAAAAGGAGGAGCAACTGGAATACCCTGCTCGACCAGCGTTCCCTCGGAATAACAGAAACTAGGTACTGATGAGGATGTGCAGGAGGAGTGTCTTGCTTTTTTTGGGTGCTAGTGCTCAGCTGATGGCCTGTAACTGTTTATGTATCAGACCGGACTTGATTGTGTAAATTAATCTTGGAAAAGTCTATTAGGTTTAATTTTTTTTTTAAATAACAAAAACTACAGATGAGTGAAACTAGGAAAAGGGTGTAAGAGTATAGAGGGATGTAGAGTCTAAAAATGAACGTTTAAGCTGTTAACACTGACTCCTCCTTTCTCAGCGTCCTCGCAGCAGTGCAAGTTCTGGTATAGAAGTGCCCTGCCCACTGCCCAGTTTCACCCCATATGTGGAAGAGTCAGCTCAGCAACAAGTCATGTGAGTCTTCAGTTTGAAATGGGGATTCCATTTGAAATTATCAAAGCTGCTTCATAAGATTCTGACTTGTTTTGCCAAATAGTCAAGCCTCTAGATCTACAAGAATTTAAAATCTGTCAAGCTGGAAGCTCTTTGTGCTTCAGCTTAATGGCTGAGAGTGCGTAAGGACATGGGAAGTATTTGACTATCACTGCTCATTATGTGGGAGCCTATATCATATTTATATATGCTAATTAGTTTAATAGTTTAACTCAGTGTGTTTACACAAAAACAGTTACCTCTCTTAGGATGCTGTTTGCTGTGAAGCAGCCCTGAATTGAGAGAGGCTTATTGCTGTTTTCCTCTATCTTGGGAACTCTGTACTTGATCTGTTTTTTTTTTATTCTGAATCAAGCTATCAAAGTTTCCATGACGACAGCGTTGCTTAGGTCATGGAGGAGTATGCTGTTTTGCCTGAAATTACCTTCTTGCCTGTACAGTGCTCGTTGAAATGCTGATAAATCCCAGGAGATGGGGTTGCTCTGTTTTGTAGAGCAGAGGAAAAAGCATTATTTAGCAAAGCTGCTTACCTTTCTTTTTCTGTGGCTAATGGTGGCCATAGAATCCATAGGCTCTTCCTAAGAGAGAAGTGGAAAAGAACATTTGATATTACAGACAGTTTCCATGGCTCTGAATTGTACGTAATCAAAGAACGCTGAAAGGTGGCTAACAGCAGGGATTTTTTTCTTGTGGGCTTTCTATGTTGCATGTAGATTGCAGAACAGCTCTGATCAAGGACATGTCATAACTTAGTTTAAGAATACATAAATAGGGCTACGAAGATGATTAGGGGATTAGAACATCTTTCATATGAGGAAAGGCTGAGGGACTTGGGTCTCTTTAGTCTAGAGAAAAGAAGATTGAGGGGGGATCTTATTAATGCTTTCAAATACGTGAAGGGAGGATGCCAGGGGGATGGGAGCAGTCTTTTTTCAGTGGTGCCCATTGATAGGACGAGGGGTAATGGGCACAAGCTTGAACATAGGAAGTTCCATCTTAACATGAGGAGGAACTTCTTTACTTTGAGGGTGGTGGAGCACTGGCACAGGCTGCCCAGAGAGGCTGTGGAGTCTCCCACTCTGGAGACATTCCAAACCCGCCTGGACGGTGTCCTGTGCAACCTGTTGTAGGTGACCCTGCTCTGGTGGGGGGGTTGGACTAGATGATCTCCAGAGGTCCCTTCCAACCCTGACTATTCTGTGATTCTGTGAAGTTTCTGTCTAAGCTATAAGACTGTTTCTTGCTCCTGAAAGTCAGTGATGCTATAGAATCAAATCTCTTGACATCCTGGTTTCTAGGATGAAGGCTTATTTACAGAAGGCAGCATCTTTTTATACCAGGGAAAAAGCAAGGAGTGGGTGGGAACTGAACATCATGCAAAATCTGCTGTAAGCAACTTGAGTAGGGAGTTTGTATGTAGTTTTATGCAGTGTAGTTGAATGTTTAAAAGTGGATTTATTTTTTTTCTGCCTTTGAATCCATTTCCTCATGATGCCATGGCTGTCAACCAAATCAAGTCTGAAAGTGTGGTGAAACTGTAAACAGGATGCAAATCATGCCATGAGTTGTCATCCAGATGTTTGGGTAGAAGGACCCTGTAGTGATCTTAGTAATAAGCCCTCACCCCCACAAAAAAGCTTAAAAAAACCCCAACCATTAGGAGCACTTGTGTGCCTCCTAATCTTCCAGTTTCAGGGTTGTGAGTCCGTTAACATGCAAAACAAAACAGAAGTCTTGGAACTGTGCACTGTGTTTTCTTTTGAACTATTTACCCAGACCACAGTTAACACATTTTTTTAAGGTCAGTTGTTCAGATTGTCTTTTATTGAGGTACAGATAACTGTTGGAGTCATCTGGATTACTGGTATCTGTAAAACTGTACAAATTCTGGTTCCTCTCTGAAATTAGCATGTAGCACTTTCAGAAAGCACTTCAAGCTAAGAAATTGACTGCTACTGACTCCCATCACTGTGCAGTGAAAGGTTTTTTTGTTTGCCCTTTTTTTTTTTGTAATGGGGCACTTCATTTCTATGACTCAGCATGCAAAACATTCTCTTGGAGCAAATTCCCCTCTTAGTACATCTTAAATCTTCCTTTTTCTTTTTTTTCTTGACTTAAAATGCCAGGCTTAATCTAGTCCAAGATCTTTCGTTTTTAAGTCCTGCTCATTCTCTGCCCTGTGGTGCCACCCCTGCCTTCCCCCTGCCCTGCCCGATAAGTTCTGTTTTGTAGAATGATTAGGGACTTGTCACTGGTGTGGTCACACAGATTAATGGAGCTGAAGTAAACATAGATCCTGGTCCAGAATACACAGCAATTCAGAGTATCATTTATTTGCTCTTGACTGGGCCTTATTAAGACTTTGGGGTGTTTTTTTTTTTTTTGGTGGGGGGTGGATTTTTTTTTGATTACACCATTCTGAGTTGGTATCCTTGTCTCTTAATGTGTTATCGTTCCATTTTTCTTGTTTTTTCTGTCAACAGAATATTTTTACACTATTGTACAACTAGATTCTGAAATTAGCTATTTTCTCTCCCACAATTGTTTTTCTGTGTTACCACAAAGTACATACAATCAAAGTAATAACTGTGTGTGGGGTTTTTTTCAGGACTCCCTGCAAAATTGAACCCAGCATAAACCATGTTTTAAGTGCTCGCAAACCTGAGAAAGAGGAGGACCCACTACAGCGAGTGCAAAATCATCAGCAGGATAATCAAGAAAAGAAAGAGGTGGTGATGTACTGTAAAGATAAAGTTTATGCTGGAGTCGAAGAATTTTCTTTGGAAGAGATCCGAGCTGAAATCTACAGAAAGAAAGCAAAAAAGAAAACTGAAGGTGTGCTTCAAAATGGGATGACATAAGACATTGAGATGGAATTGTAAAATTATACTTACTTCTTATCAGCATACATTTGTCTGTTATTGCAGCTGCTTTTCTTTTTCTACTGTAATAGTTACTTAACTGCTCTGAGGTATAGAGAAAGTAACACATCTGACAGCTTTATGTGTAAGCTGTGAAACGGGGAAAGAAGATGAGAGGTTTTAGACCCTTTAAAAATAACTTAGGCTTTAGCCACAGATTGCATGTGAAATATGCATTGTGCCTTATAAGCTTTCTTCCTTAGAGGAGATGCAGGCCATAGCACAGAAGAAGGAAGAAATACAAAGGAAAATTGAGGAGCTGGAGAAGAAATTACAGAAGAAGGAACATGACAAACAGCAACAACCACGTGAACAAGTATTGTCCTCATTTAACTGTTCATTTACAAGTAGCTACTATTTTAAGAAAAAGTACCGAAGGAGGAACAGTCTCTAATATGTTTCTTTCTAGCTAACACTTTCAAAAAAGTTTTAGAAGAATGCTTCTGTCTATTGTATGTACACATCACTCAGTAAATGGATGCTCAGAGAAATATTTCTTTTCTTCTCCCCTACTTGCCTCCAAGCCTTTTGCTATAGGAGTGTAAGTCAAAGACTTCCAAGTTTTGTAGTGTTACTTTACAAGTATTGTTAAGTTATTTAACAATAGGACAAGATACCGTATGGTAAGGTATAAACTTCTACATTTTCTTAAGTAAAGGTATGCCAAATCCTTATAGGAAAATTACTCTTTCTTAAGCTCTATTCATGTGTGGTTTCCTTTTATACAGAGAATTTGTAGTGCAAAAGAAGATGGGGAAGAAACTGGAAATAAGGAGACAAGTAAAGGGTTGCAAAGTGGTATATGCCAATCCCAGTAGGCAACTAAGCACCACACACCTGCTTCCTCACTCCCCCTCAGTGGGATGGGGGAGAGAATCAGAAGGGTAAAACTGAGAAAACTCATGGGTTGAGATAAAGACAGTTCAGTAGGTAAACCAAAAGCTGTGAACGCAAGCAAAGCAAAATAGGAAATTAATTCACTACTTCCCATTCGCAGCCAGATGTTTAGCCGTTTCCAGGAAAGCAGGCTGTTGTGCATAAAGGTTACTTGGGAAGACAAATGCCATAATTCTAAACCTCCCCTTTTCCTCCATATTTTGTTGCTAAGCATGATGTAATATGGCATGGAATATTCTTTTGGTCATTTTGGGTCATCTGCAGAGCTGTGTCCCCTCCCAACTTGTGTGCCCCCAGCCTACTCACTGGGGTGACAGCATGAAGAACAGAAGACCTTGATGCTGTGTAAGCACTGTTCAGCAATAGCTGAAACCCCAGTGTGTTATCAACATTATTTCGGTCAAAAATCCAAAACGTAGCACCATACCAGCTACTATGAAGAAAACTAACTCTATTCCAGCCAAGACCAGTACACAAAGCCATATCTGATTCATCTCAAAGTTTTATAGACAGTAGTATGTTCTACTACATGTTAGATAATTTTTTTCCCTTTTCTATGCAGACAAGTCTTGAGCAGAATATCTTTCAGGCAAGTATACTTTAGTCTGTCACTGCTAGGTAGTGTTTAAACCCCAGTTTTCTTACAGGTTGTGAATAACAAGTAAAAGTTAATTATTCTAAAGCTTTTCCTTTTCCCAGCTTCATCCATTGGGCTAATAAAGTACGTTTTCTTTCTCTCTCTCCCCTACTTCCCTGTTTCCTAAATAATGCCTCAGTAGTAAATATTTTAAATAATTAAATACAGAGTGGTGTGAATTTGGTGTAAGCTATGTGACTGCTTACATATATTTTTAATAGTTGCAGTGTAACTAAAATCTGTGACAGTTATGTACGGTTGCAAAGAATAAAATGATGTATTTTAACTACACTAAGCAAAAAATGACTTTTTTCATGCAAGTAAATTAAGTACAAATAAAAAAGACAACCATTAATCCATCAGGGCTTTAACAACCTACACAGGATTATCATAATGTTCTTGGAACCTTGTTGTATGGCTTTTGATTCCATCGCTGTAGAACCAAAATATAGTCTTGTTTCTACAGCCAACAGAGATAATAGAAGCTTCGCCACCTTTGGGACAGCAAGGGTTTGCTTTTTCTGGTGCAAGAGAAGCTGGAGAGAAACAGCCTCAGTTGCAAAGGTAATACAGGATTTTCTTTGCCAGCAATGAGAAAACTTGTGGGGATAGTTCGTTATGAGTAACATGGATCACTAACAGTCTGTTTCCGCTGGCAGAATGGAATATACCCCTAGGCATCAGCCTCTAACCATGATCTGTAATTTGTCTTTATTTACAATTATTTGTCTGAGGGATCTTAACTTCTTACAAGTAGCATATGTCAGCTTGGCTTGCCTTTTTACAAGGTTCACTTGTGTTTTGTGTAAAAGATAAGAAACAAGTTTGTATCTTCTTCACAGTGAATTACGGGCCTCTGAAGATGCTCAGCTGTATAAACCATCTCGTTCTGAGGGTAAGTATTTGAATTTTTTACCATTAAGGAGAAGGCTGTGTTAAAGGGAAGTGTTATTTTATATGAATGGCAAGACTGCAACAAACTTAAAAAAAAGGTCTAGGTGGATTAGAAGAATGAAAACGAGAACATGCTAGTAGTGCCTTTAGCCATATTCAGCAAAAGACCAAGCATCTGAGGTCTGAGAACTGTCACTGTTTGAAAGGACTTCCAAGCAGAAGAGCGTTTTTCTTTTAATAGCTCAAGAGCTTTCTTCACACTTTCATACATCCGGTCTTACTGAAAACTGTTAAGAGTTTAACATTGATTGATACTATTTCAAGTCCTTCTTCCTCAGAGGATTTGGTAGAGGAATACAATCAGATACTATATATTCAGTTTTGTTGTTGGGAAGGGTGTGTGATAAGGAAATTTACTTTTGACCTGAATTGACTACTGTTATTGTTGACAGAGTTTATGCAGTCTCTTGATGTATGCCCAAATACACAAAGGGGAAATGTGTTTTCAGACTCTGAGGATGAACAGGAGAAATGGAGAGATAAAGCCAGCCTTGCAAAAAAAGGTACAAATTGTAAAGCGCACTCTAAAAAGAGCAAGCTAGCTAACGTAATATGGTGGTAAAAGTGTGGTTCATTAACATGACAAAACCAAGCCTTTTTAAATACATTTCTTTAAATGTCAGTTTTGTAACTTCCTGTTATGACTGGTATTTTTAAGACTGTGTATTAAATGTTTTAAGTAGCATTGGATACATTGTTGATATAATAGAGCCTCTTGGTTTTAATCTACAGATGCAGGTCTCCCCCAACCAGATTCTGCTACATCTTTCTCCATATTTGATGAATCCTCTACTTTGGCTAATCAGAATACAAGGTAGAATTATTCAAGACCTAGATTTCAGATGGAGGGAAAACTGAAGCATCAAACCAATCCCTGTAGCAGCTGAAATACAGTACTGTTTCTTGTATGGATGTGGGGTGTTTTTTTGTTTTGTTTATATCTGTATTTTTTGTTTTATTTCTTTATTCTACTTGGGAAGTCCATGATGATGAAATACTCTCCTGTTGTTCCTCCTCAGTCTACAACTATTTAAGCTGCTTTATGAAGTTTCTTCGTTCTGGAGAGCTGTATATGTTGCAGTTCACTGGTAGTTCTGTAGCAGGAAGTGGTAGATTGAAATTGTCAGTAAGCTTAAACTCTTGAGAGGAACCTCTGAAGATCGGAACTGACTCTAACAAATATTTAATGGAATGTAACTTTATCTTAGTTGTTCTGCAGATCATACACAGAGAAGTGCCCGGCGCCCTCTTGCTGTTCGGAAACCTTCAGATTCTCTAACTGCAAAGGAAAATATACCACCAGAAGCCTGTGTAAGGAAACAATTTACCCTAGAGCAGACTTTTTGTCAAGGAGAGACCAACATAGAATGTCCTGCTGTTGAACTGAGTGAGATTGGCTGGACTGACATGATGTGTGATAAGCAGGGATTCTAAACTTCTGTCTGGCATGGTAATACTTGAATTGGGTGATGTTAAGATTACACTGGAAATATCATGTTTTGATTAGGCTTTAAGGTGGCCAACAAGGACATGGTGGTAAGGAGTCTTCCAAATTTTAAGCAACTGATTAGTGGCCAGGATTGTTCACGCTGAAACTGTGTGATGAAGAGTTGCACTCTTAAACACAGCCTCCTGTTTCGTCTTTCTTGCCATCCATCTAAACAGGCATCTCTGCTCGTGTGTTCCTCACTCAGAGTACTACGTGCTAGACTCCCTTAAACCTTTGTATCTTGTTTCCTAAGCTGTGTGTCTTTATGTGGCAGTTCTGTGGGTGTTTGTGAAGCTTTCAGTAGAGGTGGTAGTTGCTGTCACACTAAAGGACTTGGTCTATTATGGGATGCAGTAACTTTTAGACTGGTTGAGTTGAGAGGATTTTATTCTAAGCTGAGAATTTTATGTACAGTTACAAAAAGAAATACTAATCAGGATTAAGCATGGTAAGCATCATGCTGGTTTTGGTTGTAGAGTCAGTCTGGATAACTGCGTAGTTCTGCTTTATGTGTTCTATGTGTCTTCAGTGCCAAACATTTTACTAAACACTTTAATAATGCGCTTGTAGCTGAACTGAAATGCACTTCTGTGGTGGCAGATAATAAGTAGCCTTTAACAGTTCATGGCAGCTCTGCAGCACTCTAGAGGGTAACAAAGCTACCCTTTCTAGTTGGAAAAAAATTGTAACTATACTACAATTAGGGTTCAGTTACTCAATTTGAACAGGGCAAAATAAGTAGAGTACGTGAAGACTGAGTGTCAGAGTCATGTTGGAAGGTGGTGAGGTAGAAGAAAGGGGAGAGAAAAACATTCAGCTTTTAAGCATACTAAAAGAAAATTTGACACAAAATCTACAGGCTTTTCACTGTCTCTTCCTACTTTTTTCAGGATGAGCTGAATGGAATTGAACCTCTGACTGAAGATGCAATTGTGACAGGCTCCTACAAGCACAAAACCCTTTGTGCCAATCCAGAAGACACGTGTGACTTTGTTAGGGCTGCCCATCTGGCCTCAACGCCTTTTCATGGGGTGGTAGCTCAGAGAATCCCAGATCCTGCTTTTCCACAGAGTGTCCTGAAGGAAGACTGTCCAGAACCTAAGAGTGCACCTCTGAATCAGGAAACGCTGGTTTGTGAGGGAGTGTACAATGAAGCTCTCTGCGTAAAAAAACTGAGGTAATTAACAGTGAAGCATCTTAAGCCCCTTTTCCTGTGTGTCTTTCGTTGTTTGTGGTTTTACTATTCTGTTGCTGAAGAAACAATTTTCTGAAGAGATTGGAATACACTGAAGACAGCTGTTTCTCTAGCTTGGGGTCCATTTTGCCTTGGGCAGATTTCAGAAGTAATAGCAAGCCCACTTGGCTTTTCAGCATTACTGCTGCAGGGCTTAGCCTTTTTTTTTTTCTGTCAAATAACTTGCATATAAATTAATAAACACATTTGGTCTTTGTAACCAGAGATTAAAAGTAGAATCATCAGTTCCTTTTATACTTGTGTGCTTCTGTAGTTATTTTAGCATAAGCAATGTATCTGTGATTATGGCTTAGATTTGTTCTACAGAGGAGGAAAGCTAGAGAGAAGAAAATTGGCAAACCACCTCCTGTTTCTTATTGTAAAAAAAAAAAAAAGCATCTGTTGTATGGTGTTTTCTTAATTTAGAACTGAGTTTGATTTGCTAGCTGTTAGTATGTAAACGTATACCATGCTGAAGGTGTTTGTTTACTTGGCAAGTTCTCTGGGAAACCATGCTGATTACAATTAGGAAGGAAGAGCAAGAGTTACTTCCCACCCAACCCTCCAACTGCTTTAAAAGCACTGTAGGTCTGGATTTTGGTAGCTAATGAAGTAATAAACACTCAGTATGTCTTCTGTTGTAGCAGTCATAGTTAATGGAAGAGAAGATAAAATTAATCTGTAGACTAAGATTCTGAGTATAAACAGTCATTGAAACTAAAATGAAGCTCTGACACAACTATTGGTTTTCCACTAAGGATGTGAAAGGATTTCTTTAACATGAAGAAGTCTGTGAGTGCACAGTATCCTTCCATAGTCACTAGGCTGGCATTATCTAGGCACTGTATCTTCTGAAAGTCTGAACAGTTGATGACTTTATTTACAGCCCGATCATGGAAGCAAGTGTTGAAGATACTCGTTCGTCAGGTTCTTCTGTCTCCTCAGGATCTTCTATTTCCTCTGTTACACAAATATCTACTATTAAATACCTGCACATCCCTGAGAAATTGGAACTTGCTCAGAGCTTGCCTGCTGAAATGGTTACTCATTCTGGAGGTATCAGTGAAAACATTACTGGTTAGTACTAAACTGAGTTTCACTCACAGCAAATAACTTGCAGCTGACACTAAACCATGGTGCTTTTTCTGTACTTCCTATATTCTACTCTGCTTTCTGTGTATTTCCTGTTACTTTGACTTGTGACTAAACTTGTGTCTCCCTTGTCAGAAGTAGTAGTGAGATATACAGTATAGCATGCTTGTCAGCATCCAAAAGCTGTAAATGTTAAGGTGATGGAGAAGTTATTTAAGGTATTAGAGCAGGGAGTGCGTAGGAGTAATGAGGTCAAATTCTGAAATGAAAAATTCCATGGATGGTAGTGAGAAATAAGCTTTGTTTTGTTTTGACTTTTTTTTTCCTCTCTGTAATCATACTGTGTTCTCCTGATGTGCTGATAAGTGTTATGTTGAAAAAGGTGAATATGAATTTGAAATCTAGTGAAAGTTGCATAATTTTGGTTTTAAATTTGCACTTTTAACTTAGCAGCACAATAATTTACAGCATTGCAGTATGTTTCTTTTTCCTATTGATGGAAAACAATACTGGTACTTGGATAATTAATTTCTTTTTTTTCTTCTAGCCAAAGACCTATGTTTCTCTCTGTTATAGATCTTTATATTGCAGTTCGAACAGGAAGGGCCACAAAAAGCCTTCAAAATCTGGTCTGTAGAATTAGATTTGTGTTGAATGACCATCTTCGAAGTGTTTAACCTGCTTTAATTCTGATTTCAGTTTATGGTATTGTAGTTAAAATTGTATATCTGAAAATTCTCAGTGTATCTACTCTAGAGAAGAATATGTTATTGTCTGCCTGTGGACTATTTTATGATGAAGCCTGCTTGGGACCTGGAATGAAAATACAATTAGAAGACTTGTCACTGAAAGAGCTGAAATACTTTGGGTAGATCTTACACTTGTTTTTTATCATGTACACTAATCTTTCTGGATCCTTTTCAGAAAAAGGCACTTGTTCAGATATTTTAGTGGTCCTTTCTTTAAACTTTTGATCATTCCTGTTGCTTTTTTTTTTTTCTTGCTTTGCGCACATCCTCCTTGAACTGCAGTTCTCAACCTGGATGCGGTAATTCTACTGAAGACTCCTTAATGCTGCACAGAGCAGAAAAATTACTTCAGATGTCTGTCAGTTTATTCCTGTAAAATATGCCAGTAAATTTCATAGGTTTGTGATAGTAAAATACTGGAACACCTATTTAGCTTTCATCCTACAATGTTTCCTGGATCTACTTTCGTGGAACTACTTCCTGAGCAATATCTCACTGCAATGCTTTTGAAATAAATATAACAGTAGGTAATGATACTCTGATTCGTACCTTTGTACTGTGAAAGCTTAAAATGTTGTCACCCTTACTAGTCTTAATCTTTGGGAGAGGAAATCAGTAGAAGCCATCTAGTTCTGCTGTGTTTTACTCTGATCATTTGAGATCAATACTTCTCAGGCTACCTTGGTTTTGTACAGATAAACTCATCTGTTGAATGATTTTCTCTCAGTCCCGTTATGCAGGAAAATAAACCCAGACCTACATGTAATTATCTTGTGTCTCTTCAGGAGGTAAAAGCCATTAAATTCTTAATATTGCAATGAGTAGCAGAGTTGGAGTCCAACTTTGGTTTTGTTTTCTTACTTAAAACCCCTGCTGTATTCAAAGGAGTGAACTTCAATAAAACCCTTCATTTAAAAATCACAAATGGATCACTTACACTCCTTTTTAAAATCTATGTCCAGAGTTAATTTGCAGAATGAGTTTGAATTTGGCTGTAGCTGAGCAGACGTACCTCCTCTAATTCAGAGCGTTGTCTCTTGTGAAAGATACGTTTTACGTGATGCAACAGTAGAATTATTGAGACCTCATGATGAGATAGTCTGTAAGGTAGTTTCAAAGATGAGTTATGTTCACAGAACAAGAAACTATTGGAAAGAGATAACTGACTTGCTGAAAGCTGATACAGTACATCAGGATGCAGATAGAAAGCTTCTAATATCCAGGTTACTTTTTCTTGACAGATATAATCAAGTCACAGACACTCAACACCTAGTTTCAGCTCATCTGTTTCTATTACTTGTCTTCCTAGGTGATGTAACTCAGTTCTTGTGGAGCGCTGAACAGCGTAAAAAGTTCTTAGATCCTATGCCAGAATCACTGACTGCTTCTCCAGACTTTCATTTGGAGACTGGCACTCTGCCTGTCATGGAGCTTGAGAAAGACGTTGAGCTAGGTAGGTATGCCAGACACCCTTCAGTGCAAGGGATCTATTTATGTTCTAATTGGTTTCAAATATGCTTCGTATTCACCCTCCTTTTACATGGTGTAGATGGGGAATAACTTGAATGGCCTGGGTATGTATGTTTGCTGTGACAGCTCATGAATGTAAACTTTCATACCAGGAAATGAGACTTACTCTATCAAATGGGAATATTGGACCAATGAAGAATACAAGATGTTTTTTGCCATTCCAGCTAACTTTCCCCAGTTGGATGCAAAGGGATTTGCAATAAAGGTAACACATATGATGGTTATTATACAAGAAGTGTGAAATGTTAAAATCTCCTCAGCCGATGTAAAGTAAAATGTAGTAAGTTTGGTCTTAATTTCTTAATTCTGTGCATGAAGTTTGCTACTTCAAGTCCTCCTTCTAATTGTTGATATAGATCAAAAGTTTCTGACTGTGGAAAATATCTTCCTTGGTAAAGTGAGGAGGAAAGAAAGAGGACGAGAACAATATAAAGAGGAGCAATTTTTGCTTTATTCCAAAAATAAATGTTCTTCTTATGTACCTTCTTGTAGGTGTATTCTCAGCCTGTGCCTTGGGATTTTTATATTACACTTCAGTTACAGGAGCGTTTGAATACTGACTTTGACCAAAGCTTCAGCGAGAATTGCAGCTGTTATATGTATCAAGACGGCTGTGCTATTTTGCACAGGGATATAAATCACTTCACGCTTGCGGTCAGTACTGATAAGCCAAGTACTATTGTAGAAGACATGAACTCTTGTGTAGGTACCATTAGTGAGTTCTTTGTCATAATGCTTCTGCTGAAGATAGTGTCACGTGTTTAATCCTGCAATCTAGATCCTCTGTTTTTTGTTTTTTTTCTACATACAAATTAGGACTGTGTTATAGCCTCAGTCAGAGCTGTTTTCTCATTCATAGATTACATGCTTCTCAGACAAAGTTGAACCAATCTTCCACATTTTCTTTATTCATAAGTAATAAATGACCTGAGCCAAGAACCACATGTTATTCCACAACAAGGTTTGCATCTAAAACTCTTGTTTAACTTAACATCTTTCGATGACTTTCAGTCTTCCAGTCTGCTATAGCAAGGTCATAGCATTTAGTGTCTTGCTGAAGGATTTACATTTTAAATAGTCTTATAAGTGCATTTTGAATTGGTGCATATAAATAGGATACAAATTAAACAGTGATTTTAGTCTTTAGTTCAATTTCCTCCTCCTGATCTTTTGTCCACTACTGAATAATAGGGTCTCCTAAGAGCTCATGGTTCTTTTAATTCTGGCTGGGCTGATCATGGGCAAAATCTGATTATACTGAATTTAGGGTAGGACTGTTATCTCTGTACAGATGAGTAAGGAAAAAGTGAGCTATAAATATTTCGCTTAATCTAAGGTAGGATGTCATGTAGATACATTTGTTCCCTGTTTTTCAGGATGTCATTCGTGACTGTAAGTCCATCACAGAGGAAGTTATCCTACTGGTTGTTTATAATCTTCTGGGCGTGGTAGAGAAGCTCCACAAAGCAGAGGTTATCCATGGAGATCTGAGTCCAGAGGTGTTCTTTCTGGGAGACAGGTTCGTCTCTTTGTGTGAATATGGGAGGATATATAATACTCAGTTCCAGCTACAGCGCTCATGCTTTTGTAGTTTCTCCTCTTTACTTGGGGTACTGATATTGCAGTCCTTTTTTTTTTTTTTTAAGGCTACAGTGTATTCTGAAAATAGTGAAAACACTTCATTTAAGAATAAACCTTTCTTTTCTTTATTTCTATAGACATAGTGTACAATGATGTAAAACTTAGCAAAAACATCTTGTTTAGTATATTGCCTGTGTTCTCAAGTTTCTATTTTACCAATGAACTGGACAGCTAACTGGATATTGGTAAATAACTTGCCTTCTGGTCTTATGTATCTGAAAGACTGGAAATTAAAAGACAAAAGGACAGGTAGGACTGGAATATCCAGCCTCTGCTACAGTCCAGTTTGTAACTTGATGCATAGATCTAGTTTTCTTCTTCAAATGCTTTCCCATATTATGTTAACAAGGTCACATATGACTTGGAATGTGATCTGTGAACTAAGTGTGGGAAGGTAGTAACTTTGGAATGTCTAATGATTCAGATATAATTCCATTAGAATAAATTCACTGAGGCTGTTCTTAGTCTTCACTGATGTTAAAAATAGCTATTAACTTTAAATTTATTTTGAACATAGTTATCTAATATGCATACTCCCAATATATTTTATTTATAATATAATAATATTATAATTTGTAATAAAGTACATTTACTACTGCAGTTCTAATATTTTCTTCACACACCCCAATGGATTGTCTTGCACATCCCTTAGGGTGCACACATCCTATCTGGAAGTTGCTGATCTAACAGTGGCTTGATGGGCTTGGATATCTCCTGCTGTATTTCTCTGTGGCGATTACAAACCAAACTAAACTGCCAAAAAGTTAGGGAAATATTCTTGTGGCTTTTTTTTAGATACCAGAAGCTACCCTAGGATGTGCTTAGTATAAATCACAAAATATGCACATAGCATGCAAGTGTGTAAGAATACTACTAATGAGAAGTGTGATCTGTTTATATTGGCTTGGCAGTACAGCATCATCTATACAGATACTCCCGACTGCTCTTTCTGTTTGTCCTCCCTAGTGTGTAGACTAGGAAAGGTTTATTTAAGTATTATGAAACAATTCTTTCTTGTGTAAGTATTCTGAGATCTCGAAGGACAGGGAGAAGTGCTAAACATTACGCTATTCTCCCATTTCACCAACAGCGTTTCAGATAACTGTGACAAATACCAAAACAGTGTCATCCTTAACCCTTTAGTGTTTCCCATTGCTTACTGTGGAGATATCAGTATCATCTCTAAGCTTCAGGCTGCCAACTGGTCCCCCATCCAGTGGTACTCCTCTCAGCAGTAGTTCTTAAGCTAACCATCAGAGGGGAGCATTGACATAGCTAAGACTCACCTTCACTATGCTGTTAAATTTCATTTAAAAAAAAGTTTGTTGGATTGTCTTATACTTCATTTGCTTCCTCTGCTCAGGATCTGTGATCCGTTTACTAATAATGAGATGACAAGAGCTCTGAAGATAGTGGACTTCTCTCATAGTCTAGATTTGAGATTACAGTCTCAAGTAAGTTTGCCCAACAGCTTTCCAATATCTCAGACCCCTCATGGACAACAGCTTCTGGCGAAAAGTTCTCTTCCTTATCAGGTGAGTATCTATTTAGCAGGACATCTTAGTTTCTGTGTTTCCCTTACAAAATCTCTATTTTCTGAAGTTATATTTTGCAAACTCTGTGGTAAGCTTGATGAATAAATACTGAATAAAGAGATTTTTTCATCCGATTAAATCACT
The DNA here is from genome assembly GCA_013398815.1 of Ibidorhyncha struthersii. Lineage (NCBI taxonomy): Eukaryota > Metazoa > Chordata > Aves > Charadriiformes > Charadriidae > Ibidorhyncha > Ibidorhyncha struthersii. Next base: position 273,730 of record VZSZ01008127.1, read on the forward strand.
GGTGTGAAGGGACTAGCAGTGTTGTTGAGTGGCTGTGACTACTGTATTTGTTTAGGAACCTACAATAAAACCAGAATTTTACTTTTTGAAATTTTCTTGCTTAGGTCTCTGGAAGATCCTGATACAAAGACCAATGCAGACCTAAATGTGCAAAAAAAAAAAAGTCTTTCAAACTCTTCTGCCACAGTAGAAATCTGTAGTGGATTGCAGGAGTTGAATTTTCTGATGTTTGTTGTGATTGCAGGTTGACTTGGTTGGCATTGCAGATATCGTCCATTTGATGCTGTTTGGGGATCATGTCCAGGTCTATCAAGAGAACTCCATCTGGAAAATCAGCCAAAATAGATCAAAGTAAGTCCTTTTGCGGAGGAGGCTGCTGGGAAAGAACAGACTTCTCACTACTTTACTTTCTTCACAGTGGTACCATCTTCAAAGCTTAGAACACAGAACTTAGTGCTGCTGTCACCAAACGCATTTGTTCTGTGGGACATAAATTTTGAAGCTAGTAGACTTGTTCATTGTGTGCCTTAGTGCTGTGTAGGAGACAATTTTAAGCTCAATATGAGCCTAACAGTCCAGTTAAGATGATTTTGCCTTTTCTATCCTTTCAGACCAGACTGCTTTAGTCTCTCTTTTTATTTGATAGACCAAGCGTGGAGAAGTTTATAAGCGGGTGGGTGGTCAGGGAAAAAAAAAATCCATGAGCACGTTGCTTTAGAAATGGAGGTTATCTGGGTTTTCTGCCTTTTTCATTATAGGCTCTGTTGAAGGGCTACTAAGACTTTGATGCCAGGGTTCTGTCTGTAACAGTTGCAGAAACAGTATACATGCACAAGAAGGAAAATAATTTTAAATTATAATTTAAGATGCATTGTCCTCAGCTATTAATTTCTACTGCTCTTTTAGCCTCATGTTTTGGCTATAGGACTATTTGGCTTTCATCTACCCTTTGTTCTTAGACTAAACACTTGTTCACTTTGTTAGTCACATCCTGCAGAATTTTATGCCTTAGCATTTCATAAGGATTTTCCAGAGCGCTCTGCTCATGACAGAAATTACTTGAGATATCTGCATTCAAGATTGTGGTATATTAGCCACACTCACTGTGTGGATATACTTCTATACCATTGCTTTAAGAAAAACTACTACCAGTCTGGGAGTTGTCCAGTTCCCTAGCAACCTGCATCACTTATACCTCCCAGTTTGTTGTATTCAACCTTTAAAAAAAACCCTCATCATCTTAAGCTGTGTACAGGGGAAAAATGTGTTTTTCTTCACGTGGCATATATGTTTTTCTGTATTGTTTTAGACTGATAACAGTAGTTACAAGGCTGTAGCAGGCTTCTGCTGAGTACTTGCTATGCATGCAATACTGTGCCAGGTAGCTTTTGGTTTTTCTTCAGAGGATCAACGTACAGGACTAGGCTGTGAAGAACAAAATTGCCAAGGGTGGTTGTTCTCTGAAGAGATGAATGTCAATGATTTATAGGGCAGTAAATACATACTGCCTTTGTTTCAGAAATACTNCTTTTGGTCTCTACTGACAGATGTTCTAACATTGCATATCTTTGAGCTAAGTAAACCTGACCTGCTCTGAAGAATAGGGCTCCTGTAGATTAATTTCTATCAGAACATGATATGTTTTTTACAATATTCTGCTGGGATAGAGGGACAGTTTTCTGATAGCTGCTGTCTTTTTTTAAATTTAATTTTTCATTATTTATTTAATTCTACAAGAGATTAAATTGAGCTACTGCAGGTGAAGCCACACAGGGCCTGAGTGGAGAAGGTGGGAAGAGGGTGTTGGGGACCTGATCAGGATGTGGGTATGAGGGAAAATAGCAATAATTGTCTGGTTAACTGGAGTGGGAGGAGCTGAGTAGTAGGTATAGTAAGTCTGAGTTTGGAAGGATGGGGCTGGCTGTTATGGGGAGGGGTCAATTGGGAAGGAATTTGAGTCAAGGCTAGGGACACTGGATTGAATAGAAGTAGGATTCTGGGTAGAGGTAGAACTTGGAGGGAGACTTGGGTAGAAGGGGAGTGAGAGCTGTGAAGGGCTAGAGGAGACGAAGGAGGCAGAAGGTAAAGCCTGGGTGTGAGTTCTGTGTAGCTGGAACCAGGCTGTAATGGCTCATCGCTTGCTTGGATACATCAGTTTATAACTTTGCTTCAGAGTTGGGAGTACAGATAAGGAATTTCCACTTTTCCATCCTGTCTTCCGCTTTGCTTCTGAAAGCATTATAGACTTGTTATTCATCTATACTTATTTTTCAATATCACAAATTCCAATAAATGTTTGGGTAGGTGCTTTAGTTACATGTTATACTGCAGTCTTACCAACAATGTAAACAGGGCGTTTCATTATGCAGGAATAAGGAATTTGCACTGGATCTTTTTTGCCATTCACACATAGATCTTGTAGTGTGTCTCACTCTTATTAATTGATGACACTTCCTGCAGTCAATCTGAAGCTTTCAATAAATTCTCAAGTAATCTCTGACAAGCAAGTTTACTGCTGTAGGGAATCTTCATCCACGAAAAGAGGCTGCACAATTAAGCACTTCCCTGTGAGAAGAGTCAGCTGATAGATATTAATCTTGTGCTTTATCCTTTGAATACAGCCATGCATGGCAATGATGCTTGCAACACCCATGACACAGGATTCTTTTTCCTGTTGCTTTCAGTAATTCTATCTTTCATTTGTAAAGATCATGTTACTTCTGTCCTTTCTGCTAGAAGTTCTGTAAGTGACTTGGAAAGTGTGTGTTGGTTTGCTTGGGTTTTTTTTCTCTTTGGGAGTTGGTTTTGTGGTTTGGTTGGTGGTTTTTGTTTTTGTTTTTTTTTTGGGGGGGGGGAGTTGTGTTGACAGGATAACTTTCCTCAAAGAGTGTTCTGAGAACGTAGGCAGTAAGAAATAGAAAGAATGCTTCTTACTAGAAGGCTGACTGGTGTTAAATGCAACAGCCATAACCTCCTTATCTTAGGAAAGCTTTTTAAAAAGGACTTAATTATTTTTTAAGTATTAAACAAACTTAAAGATAGCGGAATGACTGATAGAGCCACTAATTTTACTACCAGTTCAACAAAATACCAAAGCAGTGGGGAATTGCAAGGCAAAACACAAAATGGTTCTTCTAAGGCTAATACCACTCAATAAAGCAGAACCCACTTAAAAGCTGAGAGAATGAATGCAAAGCACTTAAGTCAGTGTTGCAGTAGAGGCTTCTGGAAAGGTAGAATGTGAATT